>JAADVB010000065.1:0-79760 GCA_023334545.1 Salisapilia sapeloensis
GGCCTTGGTCGAGTTCGGCGCGATCTTGATCACGCGTGGCCCTTGGGTCGATCCGTCTTGGTCGACGAGCTGGTTGTAGACGGAATCCGAGATTGCCATTGGAAGTGGAGGTGTACGTAGTTGGTGGTGGAATGAATAATGGCACATCCATCAGATCCAACCCAAACTCGTAGCGACGGAAGCGGCAGGTGGATGATGGCTACATTCGCAAAATATCCATCGATGAGTTGACTCGAATCGAGTATGCAAGTGTAGCCATGCATCTTCGAACAAGAATGGATTTGGCATCGTGTCCAACGAATGGAGGTGCAGAAATTCTCTACGTCAAAGATCTCATCTCCTGGCTACTTCGGATAATAAATAGAGTACTAGATGACAGAAATATCCAGAAGGAAGCATGCCCGAATCATTTTTTAACGAAAAATAGTTCTTGATTATGAACCCAACAGGCCTCAATAAAGAAAAGAAATAGCGCCTAAAATAATTTAGTACAACCGGCTAGATAATTCCATCGGCAGAGACGGAGGCGGACGACCGCTGACGCTACTTGCACTACTTCCAGAAGCTACACTCTGCCGGAGTACCTGGGATAACGGTGGCAAACTACTTCCACGTCCGATAGGAGCCACGCGCGGTGCTTCAACCTGGGGTTCTGGGTACACTGGAGCAGTTGTCTGCCGATTCAAGTAGTATGCGCGTTCCGCGGCTGCCTGGTTGACCATTTCATGCTGTTGCTGTCGCAGGTTGAAGGAAGGCGGCTTCTCTGTCTTCACATAATATCCTGGCCCCCCTGAGCCCGTGCAGGGCATGGTAGGTGGGTGATACCGTTCATGTACCACCGGTGTACCATATACTGGTGCTTGTGTTTGCACCGGTGCCGGCACGGATGCGCTCGGAGGGTGATGGTATCTGGGCTCTGTCACGTATTTGGCCTGGGAGAGATGCTGCGTTGTAGTTACCGGCGCTTGGTAGCTTCCAGAACTCCAGTAAGGGAGCTGGGTGGATGGCAGAGCCGACGCCGCGGCTGTGGCCGAGCCGTAACAAGGCCGCTGGGGTAATTCTGTCTGCTCGACTTGATGCTGTTGTGCCCGTCGTTGGCGCTGTAACCCTCGCTGTCGTCTCATGATCTTCTGTCGGTACTTCTGGGCATGTGTCTATGGAGCGTATCAGAATCAGATTTGTGGCTGTTCGACTACGTGGACGAATGCGCCTACCATGGTCTGACGCGGTGTTTTCGTCCCAATGTGCTCTGCTATCTTCTTCCAAGGACCTTCAGGGTACATCTGGAGCGCGTGGAGAAACCGGTCATGCTCTTCCGACGTCCATAGCTGTACTTTGTTACTACGCGTTTGCGGTGCGGCGGAGCCTTCGGAATCGCTGCCGAGCTTCGCGCTCGGCTCGAGACGAATGATTTGGCTGCGTGGTTCATCCGCGGCCGTTCCTCCGCTCCCGCCGGTCGTTTGGAAGAGTTGGTTGTACACCGTCCTCGAAATGGTCATGTCCGAACTAACTACCTGTTCGCGGTCAAGATCGGAAGTGATGGAGCGATAGAGAGCACTCGTCGCCCCAAAAACATTTGCGAACCCTGTCGACAGCGCACTTTCTCGCAACCCGTTACATATGGCTGTAGTGGCTACGATTGAACCTATCGTGGGTTTACAGTCTAAATTTGAAACGGACGGAGACTACTCGCGGGCTTTTGCTGCGAGTGATGGAGAGAGCACCTCTTCGCAAGAAACACCTTTCCATCCATCCACCGGACTTTCAAATTTTTCGAGCGACAGAAAAGTAAGACGTCCAAGCAAGAAAGGGTTCGTAAAGGGGCTGTTTTTGGCTGACTCGTGAAAACATTTGCGAAGTGGATACATAAGTGTGAGTGAGCGATTGGTAGAAAAGAATTTCGTTAGTAATCTGTTGGCTAAAATTGTGTCAAGCCTCGATCATCAGTTCAGTCAAAAATTGCTTGAATGACCGTCTACTTCGTCCGACCACCGTGTCCAGTGCACCGGACGAAACTGCATTCTCGCGCTTTTCGCATGTAAACATGATCGAGGAGGCTTTGTAAAGTAATCGGGAAGAACTAGGATCGGTCAGCACGCTATCGCAAGCTCAGTCGCAAGCATTGTTGAGTCATGATGCAAACCAAACTCATGGTGTCTGGATCTCTCGATGCTGCAATCCATCTTCAACTTTAGACGAAGGGGCATACAAACTTCAGGTGTGTAAACGAAGCATAGCATGAATGCGATATCGGCCAGGATGACACGGAAAGACATCATTGCTGTCGTTGCCTTTAAAGACGCATCAAACTCTGTTTGCAGGAGGGCACACCGCGCATCTTGTACGCATGTCGTAATGTGGAAGCGTGTGAAAGTGGATACGAACAGCCGAAGAAACTCCAGGTAGATCAGAAGCCAAGCGCTGTGATGGAAACTTGCGAATGGTAACTTGATCGTGTGAACTGGGTATCATTCGCAAATTTCCATCACGGCGCTTGGCTTCTGATTTATCTGGAGATCAGTCAGGTGTTTGTATCTGCAGTGCGCTGCTTTTTCATAGCTGGACAAACCTGTCGAGCATGTGAAGTCAGTGCTAACGAATAAACAAAACAAAGTTTCGGGTACGTGTGGAGCGCATAGTGATAGAAATAGATGCTTGTTTCATGATCGATTGATGTTCAACTGTTCAAGATCAGCCGCACTCGACCACAGTGCCGATGGATATAGATTTCCGCGCCGTACTTGCTTCTCGTTGGGGCCTGGAAGTAGAAAAATCGACCCAGTTGACATATAGGTATTATCGCCACACCTCCATTGTGTGCTATTGAATCAGCTTTAGCTTGAAAATGGCACACCATAGCGAGTCATGGTCGGATGCACCACATAATCCGCAAACAAGAGCTCAGTTGTAGACCTTATCCGATCTGCCATCGCCGACTTGGTATTAAACTCAGGATAGGTGATGAGCAGTCAAGAAAGCGATATTCTTGAACTGATTCTGTCGCTACACACATATCGCTAGATTACACAAACTCGCCGGTAGGTCATCGAACGACACGACTGCGTCTGACTTTCCGGTTGCCTTTATCGCATGAGGAACAGTTACTCGATCTGTATCTCTCGATGATAGTGCATATAAAGACACCGAAGTCATGTAGCTTATCTCGTACATTAAGTTTCAACTTAGCACAAGATAAAGCATGTAGAGCACAGACAGTAGATGCATCGATCATTTGCGCTTTCATCGCTTCACTCAACCTCATTACATTCGCACGCGTTTGTACTTGATCGCAAAAGCTGAAAATAAGATCGAGGATACTTGTACATTTATAGCTCAGCTAGGGATAGTACTCCATTAAGCACTTTAGTCCTCAATGGAAATGAAATTGTGCGTTATTATCGACATAGGCCTAGAGTAGACTTAAAATATATGCTTCATATTTACTCTAGCCTGCGATCCTTCCTGAGTTTGAAAAAGTCTAGAAAACTGATAAGATATCCATGTTATTCGAAGCTATCACCATGACGGTGGTTTTAAAATCAAAGAGTCTGTCCTTCCATACATATCGAAGGATCGGATGGGAGATTCTGCGTACCTTAGCTAACCAAAAGCTACAGTCTACGTTGTTAGGCTGGTTGACTACCTATGCGCAGTGATACCACTAGCAAGCTATGAATAATGCTATCATATTATCATCATATTCACTTTAGCCTCGTCTTGCACATTAAACTCGAGTAAAACGACATTCTGTACACGACGCTTAGACCATACTTGAATCTCCACGGTTCCAAGTAAGCGTACACGGTGTGCTGTCATACAATTTTAGTAGTCATTAAGAACATCCGCCGTTTAAGTTAAACTTGGATCGTCCTATACGGATCAAGAGCTGTTCGCATTATATCATAATGGGCGTGCTTGAAGCTTATCACCAGAAGTTACCTGATTATACATGGGAAGCTCAACTGTACTTGTCTGTTTTGCAAATCCCACTCAGTGGTCCGTCGTCATGACAAGTAAAACAGGTTGCTATGATAATACATTATCATATCGTACACAGTGCAACGCCCGAAGCTAAGGGCTGGAACGGAGGAAAGTGACAGAGGTATGAAGGTCCGTAGGCTGCTTATAAGTGACCTTAAAGCTGCGATGACGACTATAGTACGAGTGTGTATCACTTTGGTACTTGTATGGTGGTGTTTTATCCACTGAAGACGTAGATATCTTATACAATGAGAACGCTAGACAGAATGGAGATTATTTCTGGTATTTTGCTAACAAGTACGGCGTTTGCTATTTGGTTGGGAAAGCTTACAAAATCATCTATGAGGGCTTAAAGCAAAGCACTCGAAAAGCTTTTAGTACATATATACGTACGCTTAACCTCAAGGCGTTCGATCAGTAGCACACTGCTTACAGACTTGAATGGTTACTGCAAAGGTCGAAAGTTGCCTGGTTCTTTAGTCGAAGTGCTTCGTTTGACGGAAAGAATGTCTCACTACATCCTAACTTAGGTAGTGGACATTATCAGAATTGAAGCGCAGGTGATCTTCGTGGCTATGAAATGCTTCAAACTATGGTAGATGAACATCCAGTCTAAATAGGTAGCGACTTTAATATCTCGCTACTGCAGACATAGCAGTCAATTAAATCTTATAGGCAAACGGTGACTATCACCATGACTCATATTGTAGAAACATTTTTACGTGACGACCATTTGACTGGTAACTACGAGACATGATAGAAAGCTGGTTCTACTAGCTTCACAACGTAGTATCCAAGCACTTGCGCCATGACAAGTGTGATTAGAGTCCGCATGCAATCCAACCTCCAGTTGGCTATCCTAACCAGTCATTGACCAGACCAATGTTGATTCGAAGCATATCGTCCAGTTTCTCGTCACAATTGACATGCCTGCTTAGTTAGCTTGCAAGGAAACAACGACAATCGATGCACATGGCACCAACATAGCTAGGCACATCATCACGATGTACAACAGAGAGTAGGGTTCCCTTTACGAACATAGATGCCCTTGTACCAAGCAGCATCTTGCAGTCAAAGTATCTTGCAGCCATGTGATATCCTGATTTACGTGTATCCACCGCTACCAAAATTTGCTCTCTGCATGCCCGTGGACTTTAAATATACTTTCAAAGCATATCATTTAAATCTTCGCAGCGACCTCTTCAAGAGGTGTAATGGCAACACCTAGTAAATATCTAAAGCTGTTCATTTTCAAACTTGACGCATTACCATAGATACAATCCTTTCGGTGCTTGTCCACTGGGCGGACGTGACCTTCATTCAAGCGCCGATGGACTGCAAATTTCCAAATGTGCCCATTGAAGGATGTAGATGTCTCTGAGGTTTCTACTGAGAATATCCACGAAAGCATTTGCGAAAGTTTCCAATGGGTATCCTCGCTACATGAATGTTTTACCACGTCGGTCAGGTGAGTCGATTCCCTCTTGCTGTATTTTCATACCTCGATATGCGCGAAGACAACCCAAAAAGAAAATTACGTAGACCTTCATTCCCCAGTTTATTCATTTAATTTCATTCGATAGATTTAAAAACGCAATCGCCATCAACCCAAACATGACTCAAGACTGGATACTATCTTTGAGTACCACTAACTCAGAGCGACTTCGCTGACGATAAGTATATGTTTTAAATCGGTCAGACATCGGTCTAGCCATTCTGTGTACCCACGAATATGCATTGTAATATTGAGAGAGTAAGCAAGTCGGTTATTATTCATTTCGAGATGTCGGACACTGCTTTCACCCATCCTGTGGGTACGCATGTACGTCAGCACTGGCAACAGCTACCACGAGCGAACATCCTTTTGTATTTGCTCGCTAAGTTCATTTCCAGATTTCCTTTGAGCTAAAGAAGCAACACTAGAAACACACGAAAGACTCTACTCGTCATGACTATTTCTACTCGTGTTAAGAACGAATTATACGACGGCGATAATGTGATCAGCATTCCACCCTCAAGGCTACCGTCTCATGATGGATCGACCTTTGCCAGTTACTGGACACCGGAAGAGCATGCCAAGTTTCTTGAAGCGCTACGACTCTACCCCTCAGGGACGTGGAAGGATATTGCACGTCACATTGGCACAAAGTCCAGTCGACAGGCTTCTAGCCATGCACAGAGTAAGCTTATATGCACGAGTATATACGTGATATCGATGCTGACAGCATTGTCTCTATAGAATACAGACAAAAGATTGCGAGGCGACAAAAGTATGATCAGCAACGAGCTCAAACGATAGCGCAGTTCGGTTCTGCCAGTGCTACTTCCCTTGATTGCCAAGAACCGGAGTGTGAGCCGAATGAAAACGACCCGGCACTGGAATCTTTGCTCCAAAATACGGATGAAGACTTCCGAAAGGGCTTCATGGCTGCCATCTCTCTTCTCGATTTGATCGATATTTCGGAACTCGAGGATGTTATCAACAGCTAATAGGCAGCTTTGGTAGCATCATAGAGAAACTAAAGTACTGCATTTATCAGCCTTTCTATTGAGTTAAAGTAAAAGGTACTAGATCTTATTCTCCAGCTACATATCTTCAAATGGACCGACTTTCTGTCACGTCACGATACATTGACAACTTCACGTCAGCTATCGAACTAGCTCATCACGATATAAAAGGATGTACAAGCAAAGCAATTACGCATCGCTTACACATTGGCGGTGGCTCACCTCATAATTTTGCTTCGTGGGTGCAGCTACATCTGCACGGCGCGCATATGAGACATACAGTGTATCCAGTACTTTTGAGCATAGCTTTCGATTCGCTGTTAAATGTAGCACGGCTATCTGATTGGTTGATTGTGATCTACTGGATTTTGCTCCACCGAAAAATGTGAAAGTCGAAAATGGGCGTGGATACTTTTGTCCATGAACGTAGAGCGGGACGCACATTCAACCCCGCAGGATTGCTTAGTACATGTTCACTTTGACTCTTGCACTCGTCCGCGTAAGCTGTGGACATGACTTTCACACGTGCTGTTCACAATGAGCTGTTTGAAGGCTCCGGTGAGCATCGTCGGCTCATACGCCTACCGTTGGATCCGAACAAATTGCGCAGTGCACAAACTCGTCGACATGCTGCGAATGCAGCGATATGGACCGAAGAGGAGCACGAAACGTTCCTCAATGGTCTTGAAATGTACCCCAAAGGTCCGTGGCGTAGTATCGCAGCACTCATCGAGAGCAAGACAGAGCGTCAAGTGATGGTGCGTCTTCTTGCCTTGTAGTTGTGTAGAAAGATAGATGATGAACCCATGTTAAATCAACAGACACACGCGCAAAAATACCGCCAGAAAATCAAACGATGGAAACGAGGTCTACAATCTACCGTCCACACTCGTACTACTTCAATTGCTTCCGAGGAAAAGCAGGAGAGCTTAACAGCGTCTCCGTCTAGTGCATCATGGACGTCGGACAGCGAGTCTGTTGCAACCATCGTACCGCTTGCAGCGAGCACCAATGCTTCGTATCCGACCACGGAAGTGCTACCATTCAATGCCCCACAGACGTCGTTCGTGCCGAGTACGATCCACCATGAAGCGGACTGGAATGAGTTTACGGAACTTTGGAGTGCATCCTCGATGGAGCTGCCATGTAGTACTGACTCAATGATGGCAATGAATGCCCCCTTTGCCAATGCAAATGTCCATGGCAATCCAACCTCTTCCACAGATTTGTTTATGGTGGATCGTACGTCGATGCACATGTGTCCCGATCGGAGCGTGCAAATGAGCAATGGGAACGATCGTGGACATCCGTGGTTCCTCGAACCCGGGGCAAGTGTGGACCATTTCGCTGATTTCTCCATCTCGGATCTATATGAGGCACCCTCGACTAACCAGTCGACCTCGGATGTCTAACGTGTGCATGTCAAAGTTTATGTGGTTTCAAGTGTCTACCGGCAGTCGTTTCAATTCAATTAGTCCAAATAGAAATGACTTTTTTATCTTTTCTTTCGCTTTCTTTCTCCCTTCCAGTCTGCCAAGCAGGACACGTCTGCGGCAGACGAAGCAGTGAAGAGTTGCATCATGACGATGAAACGACACTAGATCTGGATAGATCGAAAATTTCAATGTACGAATACCCCTTTATTTCATCTTCTGTTCCCTTTTGCACGAAGTCTTCCTTCCTTTCGTCCGAGTCCATGCGCGTCTGACTTGTTTCCGTTACCGGTGCTGGCGGAGTTGTAGAATTTCCGCAAGAGGAGGTAAATTACTTTGCACCGGCAGAGGCTGGTGCATCATCGATGGGTACGATTGGCTGACCGGAAGATACTCGTGATGGAAATGAGGATACGCCGTCGTATCCTTTTCTTCTGGCAGACTCGACTCCCGCTTGATCCCAGCCTCTCGTGCCATCAGCGTCGCCTTCTGTGTCGCTTGATTGGCCAAAATATCTAAGAATCCAGTGTTGCCGGCTGGGGGATATGTAGCCGACGTGGGTTCAACTTTTTCCGACTGGCACGAGTCGTCCTTCTTCGATTTCTTCTGCCGTTTAGGCGCAGTTGGAAGCTCTTCGTCGCTCTCTTTCCCTCGCTTGCCTTGGTTTCGTAACCCGCGCTCGCGTCGCAAGATTTTCTGCCGGTACTTTTGGGCATGCGTCTATTTACACGTAATAAATAAGATTCGCTCGTTTACTAGTCACTCAGAGGGTAGTACCATGGTTTGACGTGGAGTCTTCGTTCCAATATGTTCCGCGATGCGTTTCCATGGACCAGCAGGATAGATTTCGAGTGCCTCCAAAAAGCGATTGTGTTCTTCAGGCGTCCAATTCTGCGCTCGACTGCGGGTCGGAGGTGCAGGCGGCGGAATCTCCTTTCCGGAAGCATCTAGGCGGATGACTTTGTGCTCGCTCTCGGCCTGCGCAGCGTCGAAAAGCTGGTTGTACACCGTGCGGGATATCATGGATGTGATCTGGGGCGCAAAAAACTCTTTTTTGACAGACTTCCTATCTGGGCGCAAAACTCGATGTGATGCAACCCAAGAATATGATGTATCTTAAATTTTGTATGCAGTTACACATGGCTACATTCATTGTCCGCAAAATCTCTCTTGTCTGGGGCGATCTACGCCCAGCGTGGCTTCCAGATCAAAGCTTTGGACGTGGGTGGGTTCACGATGGGGTGATTGGCAGGTGGCTTCCCGGCAAATGGGCATTTTACCGGAAAACCGATGATGAAAGTAACGACTTTTGGCTCGGGAATTCATACCATCTTGTTTGAAAACAAGTCAGATCGAGGATACATCCATCAAGTCGATCTGCATGTTAACTTTGCAATTGCACTCAAGGATTATGGCGCTTGTAGAAAATTTAAACGAACCGAATGCACCGAAGGGAATGGCCTCGACGACGCCACTCCAGGCGCATCGTACCACGCTTCGTGTAAAGTAAATCCCAACTGGTGTCTCAACAAGATCCATTAGATAACGAGCTGACAGGCCAAGGTACATCCGATCGACGCCACATTGAAGCTAGTATTGGGCGAAAACTTTTGGTCCACACCTCAACCGAACAACCACTCATTGCGTCCCGAAATTGCGTCCAGATAAAGTGGTGTCTATTTTCCAGCCCGAACGAACCCATTTAAGACCTTCGTTGTTCGCAATAAGTAGGAAGGATTCCTCCAGGCCTTCGTGAGCGTCTAGTTCGATCCTGTACCCACGACTAGATTGAACAGTGGCGGCAATACACCCATTACTTGAAGCATGACAATTTCGGCGAACGTGCGCAACGAGCTCTTTGAGCTAGGCGCCGCCGAACAAGCACGTCTCATACGCATTCGTCCTACGGACGCCAAGGCCGGTACAACAGTTTATTCAAGCCGCCAGTCCCAGCCTCTACGCATGTGGACGCAAGAAGAGGTATGACATTCTTCAAATAGCTCAATTGTACTCGATTGCTCACCAGGAAGAAAATATAGCACGAGAAATTTCTGGAAGCAATGGAAAAGTACCCTTCTGGCCCTTGGAAGAACATTGCAGCATTTATCGGTACCAAGACCACTCGTCAGACGATGGTATGAACCCCTACGTCCGTTTTCATTAACCTCATGCATATTTATTTATACTTTGCTATTAATGACCAGACCCATGCTCAAAAGTATCGTCAGAAAATTGGTCGATGGCGCCGTGGTTTGCGCCATAAAGGACGCCGCGGAGCTTCCGCAACGGCATCGAATCAACCGAGTGAAGATGATGGTGGTCATCAGAAGGCGGAGGACCAGGAGACGAACAGCCATCAAGGGGAGGCAGCTGCCAACGACGAGCTTTTCCGTCTCGCAGAGGTCGCGTCGTCTTCTGTTCGTCCAAACAACGAAGGTGAGGGTTTGGAACCAGCGCAAGAAGAAAAGTTTACTGCGACAAGTAGCAGGGAGCTGAATACGCGTGACAATGGAGTGAAACTTACACCGTTGAGACAGACGTCCGGCATGGAAGCCTCTCAACACTTTCTGCACGATGACGCGCGTAAGAACTCGATGCTGATGATGATGACCGCACCGATGGATCCGAACTACCAGTTACCGCCATTGCAGTATGGAGCGCCAATGGCGTCGATGGCGATGCCGGCACCGGAGCCTATGGACACGCGTAGCGTTGCTTCGAACAGCTCAGACGATGTGGCAATACCACCACTGCGATCGAAGATTAATCCAAACGTATTGGAGCATCAGTATTCGACAGTCTGAAGAGGATGGAATGGACGTTGCGAAGGCCAGAGGAAGCACCACACACGTCTCGTTTTTACTTTTGGATTGGGAAGAACCTTTTTTTCTTTTGCTATGAGCGATAGAAGCTTGTAGATGAAAGGGAAATAGCTTGAGAACGAATGACACACCACGAATTAAGCCAAATGTTGCAGCTAAGTTGTAGTTCGAGTCAGATACGACCACCGAGGAAGCCACGGGCGGTTACGTTCGCGTCCTCTTCAATCACGTCGAGCGCTTTGGAATGGGCGACAATATCGAAATTTTTATTGCAAGTAGACTTGCCCATAACAAGTAGTGCTCTGCTCGCTTTCAAGCGTTGTGTACATTTTCTATAGAATGATCAAGCCTGACCGCTCGTAAACGATGAAAAGGATGGTAGAGGCGAGGATGGCGATGCCTGCACCTATCCATATCCGATCTTGACGAGCTTGCCACTGAATTGACAACGAATTAAATACACTTAGAAGAAGATGATAAAGTAAGATTATACCTGTAGAGCTTTAATCGTCTTGCGAACTTGTGCCAGTTCAGCATTTGCACTGCCATACTCCGAGTGTGACAGCTGAAGACTCGTACGACCATCATCTACAATGGGCTGAGCATCATTCTAAGCACGACTATCGACAGTTACTCACTTAAAACTTCGGTGACGGAGCCGACACGCTGGATTTCTTCTGACATGACCTGCTTTGTACGCTTTAAAGATGCTGTCACGTCTCCGGTATTACCATTTGCTTCCCTGCGATTTTATCAATTAGTTCCCTAGACATTTATAATTCGCTACACAATTTACTTTCGTCGGCAACTACTGTCCTTGTCGGTGGCCAGCAACCTGTCTCGAGCATACTGCAGTCGGACTTTCTTCGCATGCTCCCGATAGGACACTTGAAACTAGAACATACTTTTAGATCCCTGGTCTACAACATAATTGATGACTGTCAATACCTTTTGGAGCTTTGCTACATATTTAGGAATCCGTTGTTGATGTTCGTTTGCTATTTGCTGCGCTTCGTGTTTCTCCTTTACATCCATAATTTCCGCCGTAGAGTGCACGAACGCCTGGACGGTCTTCCGATAGTCATCCAAGGCTTCTCTCAGCTTGTCTTCAAGCTCTTGCTCTTCTTCAATTGTATAACTAAATCCATATGCACCGTCCGCATCTCCACTGCCACTTTTGGACGCATCCAATGTAGCCAAAGCACGGTCAAGTACCTCTGATACATGTCTATCAGCCTCCTCAACTTGATTCATGTTTGTTGTCTAGATTCGTTGTCTCCCTACTTAGATCAAGAGACTCTATTTAACCCAAAGCGTTGTTTCTACGACATTCCAATCCAACGAAGTTTGACAGTTTGACAGATGGCTAAATTCACGCCTGCTCGATCTGATTCCATTCGCGACGAGCTCCATCCCACGACGTGATTGGAATCCTGCGCTACTGCGTCGAAGACGCCATATCACAAGTGCTTTAAGGCATCATGTTCATCCAGCGCTACGTGTCCGCACTTGTGGATGCCGTACTGGGTAAATATGTGAAAAACTTGGATCCGGAGGCGCTCAAGATCAGCGTATGGAGCGGCGCGATTGAGATCGAAGCCGTGGAGCTCCAGCCAGGATTACCCATCCCAGGCCTCCCTGAAGTTCGTGTCGTCCAAGGAACACTCCATCAACTCAGGATCAATGTTCCGTGGCACAACCTAGCCAATCAACCGATGGAAGTAGCTGTCGAGGACGTGAGTCTGCTATTGGAAGTCGCTCACGAAGATGAGAACGCTTCATCACATACTGCAGAAGGTAGTGACGGCAAGAGTCAACGCCAAGAAGTACTACAAAGAAAACGTGCTACTATTGATGCCATCGAACAGGCCACAAGCTTCCGCGAGCAGCAAAAGACACAGCAAAAGAACTCGAGTAGTGACGAAGGCGGATGGGCAAATAGTTTCTTCCTAAAGCTGCTTGTGAAGCTAGTCGATAATGTCCAGCTGTCCGTTCAAAGGGTTCACATACGACTGGAAGACCGGCAGTCGAATGTCCAACAGCCGTATGCAGTCGGCATCACGCTGCAGTCGCTCGTGATGCACTCTGCTGATGAAGATTGGAACTACACGATGGATGTGCGTGGTGGTGGATCTCCATCTGCACTCCTAAGGAAAAAACTAGAAGTCCATCGCTTTGGCATTTATTGGTCATTGCCGCTGCAGCAGGTGCCTTTAACTGTCTTCGAAGACAGCTTCGCCTTCACACGGCTGATGCAACGCTGCTTCTGGGCGACGACGCCAGAGCAACTAGCCCATATTCCAGCATTGATAGAGGATAGTGACTATCTGATTGCCCCTCTTTCCTTGTCGATGAAACTAACCGTGAACGACGGCGATGGTAAGCTGGCGTTGACTCACCAAGAGCTAAGTGCTCGCGTCTTGTCGAGGCTCGGCACGCCTTGGATGGTCGAGACTATCGACATGATCGGAGATGATGCGTGGGATGAATTCGTTCAGTCCATGCCTTCTCTCGCAGGCGGGCGCAAGTATACGTTGGGATTTGTGTTTTCAGAAGCATGGGCAGTGGCACGTGAGTGGTCGGAAGAAGAGGATGCGATTCCGACGCTAGAGCAGTTCAAACAAGCTCTTTCCAGTTGCCTGCTCTGGTCTGTCGAAGAAGTGAATCGAGTAGAGCGCAGTATCATCAAGTATCGTGAAGCTGTCGTGCAGGTGATGGACGAGAAAACGACGTACATTGACGCACAAGCAGACATTGATCATATCAATGTATCACTGTCTAGAGACCAGTACCTCAGCCAACTCTCTTTCGTCTCTTTCTTGACTAGCAGAAGGCGGCGAAAGCGCATTGCTGCCTTGCATCCAAAGCAAAGTGTGAAACAAAACCCGCGTGCCTGGTGGCGATTTGCAATCGAAGCAGTGTTGCTCGATGTGAGAGAGCGTATCGGTCGAGAAGATTGGCGTGTGATGGACCATCAGCGACGTCAGCGGAAAAAGTATATGGAGTTGTATTTGCGTCTGTGGCACAGTTCTAGCTACGCAGCCACGCTCATTTCGAAAGGCGTGAAAGAAATGAGTAGTGAGGAAGCTGCCACAGCGTTTGACGATCTCGAGTACGAGTTGGAGACACCCAAGCTCTTGAGTCTTCGTCGTGCTGTTCGCAAAGACATGGCAAAGAAAGAGCTGCTGAAGCCAAAGTCCACCAAGACCTCAGAACAGACACCACAGACGAATGCAACGTGGTGGTCATGGCTTCGAGGCACTACGTCTTCTCCTCCTTCCCAAAGTGAAGAGAGTGCGTCGACTCCGGAGGATGAAAGGTGGAGCGAACAGGATACAAAGAAGCTTTATGAAGCTATTGACTTCCACCCAGAAGAGGAAAGCATTGGCGAAGAAGATACATTGAATGCACAGACTGAGAGCGACTCTGAAAAAGCGTCAAACATGCAGCAGGTACAAAAACGTAAAAAGTCCATGGGAGAACAGCAGCGTGTACTCTATCGTGTTCAGTCGACGCTGAAGCAAGCGACGCTGCAGCTCGGATGGAATCGCCACAGCGGCATGGGCAAACCACGCGACTTGCTACTGGCTGAATTTGACGACATGAACATCCAATTCCTTGTTCGTCCTTCTTCACTAGAAGTCGGTCTGCAGCTCCACGACGCGTACTTTTGCCAGAACGCATCGGACTTGGCGGATATTGTCAGGAGAGTGAAGCAGCAGTCGGTGTTTTCCACACGAGACTTTTTCCTTGAACGCATGGACATGAACGAGATTCTGGAGAACCATCCAGAAGATGTCCAACAGCAGATGAGCAGTGTCCGACTGCGCCACTGCGAGAGGGAGCTGCCGGTGCTGGATTTAAGTCTTGCCTTGTATAGTGAAGAGCATGACCCAGACGATGCTAACGGCAGCGTCGTGGCAGAGGAAGGAGAGGTGGCCGGGTCGCACGCCACTGCGCAATACTCTCGAGTCATTCGCGTCTCGCTGGTAACGCAAGCAATCAAGTGCAACATCAACCTCGTCTTCCTGCTCAACCTCATGTCGTTCTTCCAGCGGCCTGTCAATGTGGACTTGTCTCGACTTGAAAACACGGCGTGGCGCAATGCACAACGGTTGCAGCGGTACAGCACACATCAGCTCAAGGAAGCTCTGGCGAGACGTACGAAGCTGGAGATGCAGCTGGATGTAGTGTCTCCATGGATCTCTATCGTGCGTGCTTCGGTGGACAAAGAGAAAGAGAGTTCGAGGAGGGTCGGCATCCTCTTGTTCTTGGGCCATCTGCGAGCGTCGACGTTGCATCCGACCAAGGAGAGACGGTCGAGCATGACGCCTCATACGTTCAGTAATGGAGAAGGAGACTTGGGCTCTGGCGCACAAGAGTTTATGGTGTCGAGCCCAACGGAAGAGCATCTATACGACGTCATTGATTTCTTTATCTCTGGCGTAGAAGTGCGTGTACTAGACAGTGTCCAACAGGATGC
Organism: Salisapilia sapeloensis; assembly: GCA_023334545.1. NCBI lineage: Eukaryota > Oomycota > Peronosporomycetes > Peronosporales > Salisapiliaceae > Salisapilia > Salisapilia sapeloensis. The sequence goes on from JAADVB010000065.1 coordinate 15,228, forward strand.
AGACGCTTTAACGGGAGATTGGCAGTACTTGCTGGAGAAGACTTCGTTAAAACTGAGCTCGCATTTGAGTGTGGCACCGAGAGACCCGACTATTCCACTGGTAAAGCTAGTGGGTGACGTCGCGACTGTGCAGCTGAATCTGTCCGCATCGAGCTTTCGCTCCCTCCTTTCGCTTGTGTACTCGTTCGCATACAACGTTAGCGATTTCAAAGAGCAGAATGCTCAAGTGGAAGAAATAGTGGATGTGGACGAAAACGATCAAGCGAGTAGCAAGGACACACGCAGTAGTTCTAGCCAAGTGCTACTGTCGCCGCCTCACTCCTCACATGGCATTGCTTCAGCCATGCGGAAGAAGAAGCGAATGGATTTCATGTCCACAACAGATTCACAGTCTGGGTCTTCCGAGCGGACCTCTGGAGGAGATGACAAGACACCTCTAGATAACGGAGTGCCTTCTTCCCCGACGCATCCATTTGCAGCAACCGAGTCGTTCGGGACTGCTGCCACCATCGCTGCGTCCCACGCTGAAAAGGATCTCGAAGATCGAGATTTAATGAAACTATGGAGACGTGTGCTGTGCCACATGCGGTTCCACGTTGGCGAAATCGTGTTGAGATTACAGGTCAAAGAGATGGATGAACCGGGTACGCATAAGGTGATTGAGGCGAGACTGGGCGAGATCAACACGCGAGTCAAGATCCGATCGTATGACCGACGTCTCGAGTTTGGACTCGGTACATTTGTCCTGGAAGACATGGTACTTTCCCACTCGACGAAAGAAAATGGGAAGCCCAACGTCATTCAAAGGAGGTTCATTATGGAATCAGGAGAAGCTGGGGAGAAGGAGATGCCGAAAAGCACGTCGGAGCATCTGATTCGATGGGCACTAACGAGTGTGAGCTCAGATGCACCGCTGCCCAAGGACAAAGGTCTATGCAAATACATTGCGTATGAGACACTCGTGCCTGATGCAACTGCCAAGTATTCCGTCTGGCAAGATCCGTTGGTGACACCACTCTCGCTTGAAGCTAGCTTGCGCACACTTACGATCCACGTGCGTCAGGACACGATGGCTGAGATCATCGTCTTTTTTTTCAGTAGCAATCGCCCCACCGAGCCGGAACCTCCGAAAGAGACTGAGTCGTCACCAAAGAAGCGGGCGAGACCAAAGTCCAATGACCTGCCAGACCTGACGGAGGAAGATTTGCGTTCCGTCTCGTCATCTGACCGCCAAGTGCACGAATCGCTTTCTCGACGTCTTGGCGTGTGGGTAAAATCTTCGCTTCTTGAGAACGTAGCAGATAGTTCGTATGGATCGGATACAAAGCCTCCATCATGGTCAAAGCAAAGTACTGAAGCTGAGGAAAAAGCGGACACTCCAGCACAGGAGGGAGACAAATGGGAAGATTTACCTGCAAAACTACAGCTACGTCTGCATGTAGACGGTCTCACCGTATTTCTGCATCAAGACGAAAAGGAAGTTGCCGAAGGAGCGTCGTCTGCCATCGTTAGTCTCTCAACGGAAAAGTTCTGTGGGTGCATTCACAAATTTCCGCGTTACATGAACATCTTCGCATCGCTCAGTTCTTTGAAACTTAGCGATACGTCGCTAACGGACCGCCATCATCGAGAAATCGTTTCACACGCGACGAGTCTCAAGGCGCACGAGAGTCCTACTCTTGAAAAGGAGTTTGGTCATGTCCCGACGGTTGAAGAAGTGCTGCAGACTTTAGAAGAGATTCCGGCTGTTTTCTCTTGTGCCATGCAGTTCTACGGTCCAGATAATATCCAAGAGGCATGGCATCCCGGTTACTCGAACCGCTTCTCCGTGCGTCTCAAGTCCCCTCGTATCCGTGTACTGTACCGTTTCGTCGACGACATCCGCAACTACTTTTTCAATGGCATCTTGCTCCAAACGGTCATGTCGGTGTGGTATCGTGCTCGTCCTGAAATGTCATGGGAAGGCGATTTTCAGCTAGCTCAAGTAGCAACTGGACAGTCGTTCCAGTCCCACACAGAGTCGAACGATAAGAGTGGCGGCGAATCAACCGTCTTTGGCTCGGACGTGGTGTCCATGTTCCCTCTCTTAGACGTACAAATGGATGATGCTGTCTTGGAAATGCCACCGCATCGTGTGTCGTCTGAGGCTCTCATCTTACGTTACGACCGCTTCAAGTTCTCCAATGTTCACGTCTTGAACGAGTATGCTGATATGGATAATCGTGTGCTGGCGAAGGTGCTTTTGAATTCTTCCTTGTCACAGCTCAAGATGGAAGTTTCGACCTTGCGTATCGTGTCAAATATTCTACTCTTTACGGATGATGCACCAGGAATGAATTCAGGCGGAAGTTTCATGGAACAGAGTCTGCTAGGGTCCACGGACATTCATCTCGACATTAATTTGCGCACACTGTCAGCCATCAAAGTAGATATTGACTTCACGCCAGTACGTCTCGTGTGCAATCAAGAACAGTACGCCTTCCTCCTCCGAGTACCCTTCCAAAACCTACAAGAGCGTAGTCGCTATCGCTTCCCGATGCGATCGGCCGTAGAGCTACAGCATTTGCTAACTCGCGGTGGGAACCCTGAACGTCCGACCACACCACCGCCTTCAGAGCACTTTGAGGCCTCTGGTTTTTCGACGATGACAGGAGACATCATTACATCGATCACATCGGAAGTAGGAGAGGAGTCTGAAGACGATGCGTTTGACGAAGTGGGAGAGCAAGACGAGAAGCATGCGACTGTGGTGATCATCGTTCCTGAACTCACGATGGAACTTTTGCGTGGATACCAGGGATACCAACCGTCCAGTAGTGGCGATTTGTCCATGGCAGACAAGGATAAAAAGTACCAAGGCTCGATTTGTGTCTTGGATTTCACCAAGTGCCGCACGCAGGTCGGCTATGCCTTCACCACGCGCAGGTTGGAGTCAGAGGTTACTATTGACGGCATCCATGTCCGTGATTCTCGAGCAGAGTCTCATATCTCTGAATCGTATCGCGATGTTGTCGTCTTTGAACAGCCTAGTGAAGACGAGTGGGATATGCTCAAGCAGACCAAGTCAGTACAAATTCGCTTCGTGAAGGAAACTCGACAAGTGGAGGCAGGTAGTATCAAGCTGGAAGCGAGTGACAACAAGGAGGTACCTTCTGGAAGCCAAGATCACAGTCGTGGCAATAGCAATCTCTCTAATCCACCTTCTTCCTCCGAGACGAGGGAGAAAATGACGTCATCGAACCACGTACAAAGCTCAACGCGTAGTCGCGGAGGGCTTCGTAAGAGGAACACTTTGGCAGACTCCGTGACGGAACGCTCCAAGCTCTCTAATTCCCACTCTCGGCTTGTGTACGGTCGAGACATTGCGGAGTCAAGTGCGATCAGTCAACGGCTGCCAGGTAGACCTTTAGTCGATGAGAATCGAATGGAGTTGAATGTCGATGTACTCGGTTTCCGAGTCATTCCATCCAATATTCACTACGATATTGTGCGCTTTGTACTGCATCGCGTCAGTAGTGCTGCTTATGACAGCGACAACGAAAGCACGACGAGCCGTAGCGATGGGAGAAGCAGTGAGTCCGGGGAAGACGGAGACGAGGATGAAGTCATCGATAGCGAGCAGTTGCTACCGTCCTATCGACTTATCTCGATCAATCTGACGCTCGGTCCATCGGCAGTACTGCTCGTAGAAGATCCATTTCGACAAAAGTCTCGTGCACTACGCTTTTCATGGGACGCGTCACTCTCGCTAGACTACTTGCGAACGATATACCCTAATGAATATATGGGGATTCAAGACTTCGACTGGATGGTGGACCGGAACCAAGTCTTTTTCAAGGGAGACATTAACAACATCCATGCCACGTCGAGGTTGTCGAAAGATAGCGTGTGGGCTGGAGGCGGCAATTTCTCTGCTGCAACGGCAGACTGTTTAAAACCTATCGGTCTTGGGTTCGAAATTCAAATGGACCTCGCCACTAGCTTTTTAGATTGTCGTGTCGCCTTTGATCGTATCATGGACCTTCGATTCGGGTACCTGGACTTTTGCACGACGTACGCTGCCTTGGAAAGCATTTTGCGCATGTCGAGGTCTCGGTACGACAGTGAGAGTGAAGGTGCGAAGCGACCACGAGCGCACTCTTCATCCTCTGTGTCGTCCGCTACGAACGTCGACCGATCCCCACCGTCTTCATCGTCCTCCTCTTCTGCTTCCGGCATGAATGCGTCGATGTATCGTACCGGATTGGCCGGCTCTCGAAAGAGATCCAACAGTGCGACGACCAAGTACGGCACTTCTCTAATCTACTTGATCTCTGCTAGCTTCCGCGGTCGTCTACAGACACGTCCTGTCGTTGGCATCTACAACTCTCCGTGGCGTAAGCGGTATCTAGTACTTCCGTACACGCCACAAGAGAGAAATCTAGTCGAAAGCGTCGCCTTCCGGATCCTGCCGGCACCAGGAAGCACGAAAGAGATTGGAGATGAAGTATACTATGGAGATCGGATCATCCTCGAAGTCGTTCCAAACCAGACCGAAGATATGTCTGCTCAGAAATCTCTTCGTAGCAATGCTGATGGACTCCAGCATCAAATGAGCTCCAGTCGATCACCTGAAGCAGGAGGTTTGTTAAGTGCTTCGATGACAGAGGACGCCAGTGCTCGGCGAATGCTAATCAGCAAATACGACCGCCTTGGTGCTAATGGATACTTGGGTCTCGACGGTGCTGCTGGAACGTTTGAGACGACGATATGGAAGCACGGAACGACCGTATTCAACTCGGAGAAGAGCGTCGTGTTCGATCGAGATGTCATTGCGCTGGAAGAGATGACCATCTACCGTACATTCAGTCGTGCCGTGAAGAACCAGACCAGTCGAACGCCGGGTAATCGACAGCAGCCTGTACAATTTGGTTCGAGAGGAAAGAAAAAGCCTGATATGCAGGAGCTTACAGACTTGATGGGGACGAGTGCAAAGGAAGGTGGGGGCTATCTCATGTTCAATGGAGTTGGAGACGCACCGATTCCGTTCGCTTTGTCTATATCGACAGAACCGACGAAAGTAAACGATTCAGCGGAAACAACGAACGAGAATGAAACGAAGAAGAGAAGTGACTCATCCGATACAATGGACAAGGCCAAGCTTCCAGCAAAGACTCTTTTGGACAATTTGAAGGTCATCGAGTTCTCTCTACCCGGTGTCAACGCTACCATTGTCAACGATTATAACAACATGCTACTGCCGTTGCTTCACCTACGTGTGTCGAATTTGCATCTGGACGTGCGTGGTCAGCTCGACCAGCGCTTCAGTGCTCTCGCTCAACTCCGTTGTGGCGTTCAAGCATACAACTCCCAACTGGCTGTATGGGAGCCGTTTGTCGAAGACTTTAACGTCGATGCAGCATTACACGGTCGAGGCGGAGCACTATGTGACTACTGTCTGTCTGAACGACAGCAAGTGTCGCCCACTGGCATCAAGCTCCAGTGCGCTGGTCTCCCAACATGTCTTTTCCGCCCTGCCCGCACAGAAGTCTTCACTGAGGCACTCGCGCACTCGTGGCAGTCCAAGCATTTCATCTACCGAGAGCTACTCCACCGATCGGATGGAGACGACGGGACAGTTACGGACGCAAACACGTTCGTGCTCGTCATCAAAGAGGACTTGAACATCAATCTTTCTCGCAACGTTGTGAACGTAATGCTGCACTTTGTAGCTCTTGTGACGCGCGTCGCTCCATCCGATGAGAGGTTGGCGATGCGTCTTGGTCCGTTCATCTACGTTGACAACAAGTCAGGTATCCCATTCCGTGTGGCACGCAATCAGTCCTCTGCATCAGGTCCACCACCTTCGGATGGTGTAAATCTCTTCAACAAGAGTCGGAATGAACTGCAGGATATGGTTCAGCCATCACTAGAGCAAGGTTTGGCGTCACCAACAGCTGACTGGATCACTGCCGAGAGTGGAGAACGAGTTGCAACCAATATCGTCGCACATGAAGCGCCTGCCGGGAGTGTCACGTCACCATTGCGTCGACTACTATGGTTGAAGCCACTTCCACCTTCCACCGAGAACTCGTCGCCACAGTCCACCACTTCGTCTTCATCTGCGACGAACAAGGCGGTGCCGGTGCCAATTGGATACTCCAATCGTAGTTTCCTCCACCTTGATAATGCGCATGGATCATCTCAAGACCCATGGCGAGGGGAAAGCATCATTTGTGAAACTGTTGCAGAGCAAGGCACGCTAGTTCTTCGTCTGCGTAGTAAAGTCCAGATCGCAAACTACTTATCTGTACCTGTCGAACTTGTCTATAACAATGGAGAATACCGTGAAGTCGTTTCTCCGAGCGGAGAGAAGCATGCGCACTACGTACCAGTGCAATTCCTCTCTCAAGGTGAAATTGCTTTCTGTCCGATGCTCGAAGGTGGTAGGCTACACAAGTCCAACTCGTTCCGGATCGAGTCCCTAGTTCAACCCCCGGACACGCAAAAGATAACTCGGACGCAAAGCAAGTCGACCGCTCATGCTAAACGCGAGCCGGCCAAGATGAGACGTGCCCTTACTTTCTACTGGGACGTCCATCCGGAAGCAGATACCGACGAGTCATTCGAAGCTGGACGGCCGCCGTTCCAGCTCGTGTTGTCGGCATCTCGGAAGGCGAATCGTCATGAGACGCACATCTCACTACGTGCTCCAGTGCAGCTAGAAAACTTGATCCCTTTCTCTCTCCTCTACCGGACAGTGTGCCTTAAATCCGAATCGGATGTCGGGTGGATCGAAGGGAACGAAGAATCTTTCACTGGTACACACGGCCGCATTGCGTCTGGTGATCATGCTCATATTTCTGAACTGGAGATGCTCATGGATGGACGAGGTGAAAGCATGCAAGAGCTAGAGACACCGACAGTAGTGGCGCTCAGCGTCAGTCTCCCTGAAGTCCGAAAGGGGCTTTACAGTCAATGGAAGTACGGCACTTTCGTGTACGGCACAGCTTCCGTCGCGAGGCGTCTTGAACTTGATTTAGGTCCGTCCTACACGGAGGATGGGTCTGCACGACAGTTGGGGAAGCTACCGATATGTGTCGAGGTAGAGCCTGTGGACAAAGCCCGGTCGATTGACGCGAAAGAGCAGATCGTCGACCCGCTAGCTCCAGTTATCGTACGACTGTATTGCGAGTACTGGCTCATCGATCGCACTGGCCTCGGTCTTCACTTTTATACACCATCAGGCGCGAGAATCACGACCGGTCGGACGAAACGTGTGACAGCAATGGATGAGGAGTCCACAGACGGTGTGACGGCATCGAGTGTCTCGCTTGCAGTGTACTCTGGTGAGCCTAGTCAGAAGCTCTCTCGAATGAAGATCGGCGTCCCCAGCACACGAGGTCGAGAGGAAGTCCGGTCTGAAGTGTTTGACACAGGCGCAGTGGGCATCCGAGGCCAGGTGCTCGTGCCGTCATCATCCATGCAGACGCGGCGACTGGAGCAGACAACAGCAGGCGCAGCGTTGTTTAGTATCGGCGAAGACACGCCTGCCTCCAACGGCTCGACGACAGCAGCGCAGATGGATTTGTTTAAACAGCACGAGTTTGGTGTCATCGTAGAGCAAGGTCCTGCCAAATTCTCTCGCTCCAAAGTCGTGACATTAGTTCATCGTCATTACTTTGTGAATTCATCCGACCGGTTCCAAGTTCACATTCGTCAGGAAGGCAGTTTAGATGAACGAGCGATCGTTCGTCTCGGACCACGCGAAAGTAACTATTTCCACTGGAGTGACTCGAGACTGAGAGCAAGAGTACAGGTGCGTTTTGTACTTCCTGAATACGCAACTCAGGATGATGGAGAGAACAAACGGGCGATTGGAAATACGTCCGAGTGGAGCTCTCCATTCGAACTGTCATCCGTAGGAAACTTTGTATTGCGTCTGAAGAAGCCGCTGCAACGAGCCCCATCCTACTTGCCTCAATGCTTGGACGATCGAAAGTACAAAGAGAGTCATCCGGAGGACTACATCGATGAGCTTGACGTGTACTATGAAGAGCGACAGATGCTGTCGAGCGGCCTTAAGCTCTCTGTCGCAGTCGAACTGCACGATCCGTCCGTCGTGGTGTACCTAGAGGAAGGAGAGAAGCTCGAAGCTCCTCCACCATCTGGTAATACCGACCCAGATTTGGAAATGGCTGTCGAGGCATCACGTGATGAAGGCAATAGGAGCGCATTTGTACCGTTTAAAATCAAGAACGAATGTAGCAACCTGGAGCTCGTGGTCTGGCAGAAGACACTTGCAGGTGATGCACACACTGGTTTGCGCGTTGGATTTGAAGGGGGCGACCTCGTAAGACCTTTCCAGACTGTTGACTACGTTCCGTACGCCTTTGCAGGGCAGCCTTGTGTCTTTGTCCAAGTCCAGACATCAATTGGTCTAGATGATGACAAGGACGCAAGCGACAAGAAAAGTAAGCGCAACGCGAAGAGACGGCGTAGACGGCGTAATTCTGGGGATCCACTAGGTGCTAGCGCTTCGCTCCCGAGTGGGACCAATACACAGGTCCTCACGAGCTTTGAGATTCAGCTGAACAAGCTCCATCGACTACCCACGATGGATCTATCAGATAAGAAAACCAAGAGACGGCTGTGGGTCGAAGTGCGTTTGGACGAGACTGCAAAGACTCTGCTGGTGACAGACATGCTCCCGGGCGACTCCAGCGAACACAAGCGTCGACGTCGAGCCACACTGCTGCGTAGTTGGAAGAGATATAATGCTGCAGTCCTCTCCCTATCTCGTTTAATTGCAGCCCATAGCTCGACGTACGATCAGCCGGATATGTTTGAGTCCATGAACGAAGGTGATGAAGGCTTTAGTCGAAACAGTCGAAAGCATGTGCACTTTGCTGGGTACAGTCCAGAGAAGATTGACGAGCAGCAGCTAGATATGTACCCAGCATTTTCTGGAGTGACACGAGATCGAACGGTCGAAACTGACACTCAGAACGCCAAGATCGCGCTATGTGTACGTCTGGTGCATGTACTCAAGCTAGAAGAACTGTATCGACGTCACGGAACGACGGATTGGGCTTCCTGTAGACCGTACGTTACCATTCGTTTGGAAACAACCGGACAGCATACGGAGAGCAAGATCTATCCGCAGGCAGCCGCGATCCTTCCTCGATGGGTGCCTATTTTAACAGACAAGAAGAAGGCACCGTCCCCAGAACTCCAGCTTCTCATTGGTGCTGGTGACGACAAGCTAGATGCAACGCTCGTGATCGAGATCAGAGAACCTGATCGATATCTCTTCGGATCGACGCTCCTATCCGTCCTCGAAATGCCACTCCAAAAGTATTTGGAGAACGTCCGGACGTCACAGCATACCTATGAACCGTTGTCAGCGCTTCAATTCTTGGCACCTGTGGAGATGGGCGACCAGAGCGAAGACAAGACGATGATCCGGTTGGAAATGTGTGCAGAGTACTATCCTCCAGGCTCCTTACAAGACTCAGATGAGAGCGTAGACGCGTTCGAACGGGTGCAACGTGCCATGCGACTAGCCCGCATCAAACGTCAGTTGGAAAGCCTTCGCAAGTCTCGCACTGATTTGCGCGGTCTTTTGGAGAAGGAGGCCGTCGACATCTCCACCGGTCACCATGACAAACACCTCCCCTCTGTCAGCACTGCCGCTTCTGTCGCGTCCAAGACAGTGTCGAGCGATAAGAAGATCCACAGATCAAGACGAACGTCCTTGTCGGAAATGTCAGACACGTCCAGTGTGACGAGTATGTCGGTCGCATCATCCGTCGCGACGGAGGAAAGCAAAAGCTCGGACGACGCCTACGATGATTTGCGTGACGAACGCCAGCTCACTGCTGTCATGATCGGAGTGTCGAACCTACAAGTACCTGCATCCATGGTACGCCGTAGCGGACGCCGTGTGTACGGCAGTACGGAGCGCAAGGAAGTTCGTGAACCAAAGGTTTACTGCACCATCACGTACAAGGAGTCGACTCGATCTGCCATGTCTGCCGTAGCAAAGCGTTCTAGCGAGAGTGAAGCAAAGAACGAGTTGGATGCGAATACTGGTGACGGCAGTGAGAGTAGTGCCGATAGCTCTCCCGACCGTCATCGTCACGTGCGCACGTATGAGTTTGCTAAAGGCCAGCGTCTGGGACTAGACCTCGTCTACCAGAATGGTCGAGTGCTCGTCCAAGGTGTTCTGTGTGGTGACGCTTGTGGACAGCTGCTTCATGAAGGCAAAGTTCGGATCGGAGATACGGTCGTCGCTGTGGATGGCCAGACAATTGTGAATCTGCATCGAGAAGCGTCCTTCCGAGCGATTGAAAAGGCGAGACAGCTTGGAACTGTTGATGAAGAGAGGGAAGAGGAAGCTCCAACGACATTTACGTTGTCTTTCTTGGACCAGCCGATGAGCCAGCGACCGACGTGGAGATCGCAGGAGTCTATCGAACGATCTGATGAAGATCGAGGGAAGGAGGAAGAGGAGGAGATGGCAGGGTATGATGCCGAGTGGAATCGACGAGTAGAGTTTGTAGAAACTGCTCCATCGGCTGGTGATCGAACGTCTACTGCAACCAAGGAAGAATCGGTCCTGGTGCGGGTGTACCTTCGGAATGACGCTGTGGACCACGGACTATCAAACGCACAAGAGTCGAGCGTCGTGCCGTTCCTCTACTTCTTCGGAGATGACTCGACAATGGATCACTTGGACCATAGCAAACAGGATTCGAGGTTTGATGAGCTCTTGGGTGAGTGCTGGGTTCCATTGCCTCCATTCAATACAGGCGACGCAACCTCAGCATTTGAAAATGCAGAGAGCGTCTTGTCCAGCGCAGTCGACCCACTGTCGATTGACTCTTCCCCTGATTCTGCTTTCTACGAACGAGTTTGTGCGTTGTATCTGCCACGCACGAGGTCTGGGCAGTCCAGCCGGAGGATGATGACGATGATCGGAGAGCTACGACTTGCGCTCAAGTGGGACCTATTGGACCCGCTGGCTACGGCTAAAAGTAAGGAGGATCTGCGTATCTACAGCCAGATCGAGATGGCACACGTGTGTGTGTCTGTGATCGATGACGCTTCTTCATCTGCTCCTAGCAGCTCGTCCGGTCAAGCCCAGGAAGTGCTGAATATCTCCATGTCGAATAAGTTCGCGGATGCAGGCATACAGCTGAGCTACGCATACATGAGTAGTGGTAAGCACGTGTTGAATGCTTCCGTCGGGCACTTCCAAATCGACAACCAGATGCTCGATACGGACTATCCTGTCTTTCTGCACCCCATGCGCTTGATCGACAATCAAGTGGAGCAGAGTGCACCGGATGAAGACGGCGCGGATACATCGCCTAGCATCCGTCTTCTACCGACGTTCCAGCTCATGACTGTCTTTGGCACCGAACCTGGCGTCGCCCGATTCGACTACATCTTTGCTCAACTGCAGGAGCTGGAGATCAAGCTGGAAGACTCTACGTTAGTCGCACTTGCACATGTGCTGAGAGGTGTGAACTGGGGACTCCTGGACACTTCGTCTGGAAACTCGCAGCATGAGCGTCAGCCGTCTAAGTCCTTTGCCGACGACATGACTGGCACTGGTGCCGGCTACGAGACATCCGAGGATCAGCCAGAGCTGAACCTAGCGCTCCGACTGCTGGAGAAGGAATGGTCGTCTCCTGTCCGTATCCTCGCGTCTTCTGCCGGTGCCATGACCATCTCATCTTCGGCTGAAAGCCACCACACTGGTACGACCAAGGTGTTATTGCGATGGCTACTCCTGTGTCCAGTTAAAGTCAATGTGACATTTACAAGCACAGCGGATCGAGCTCGACTGCTTTCACTCTTATCGCCCGACATGTCGTCCACACTACGTGCCGTCATCAGTGCTGCAGCGGCACTCATGTCGAACTTGGACCAAGCTCCAATCAAGATTCCAGAGTTTTACGTTGAAAACTTGCTCGAAACGACACGTACGCTTGCGTTCTACGGCGTCCAGCATTATGTCCACCATGGCCTACGCAGTTGGTATAACCTCATGGGCTCTGTCGATGTCCTAGGCAATCCGATCGGACTTGTGAGCACACTTGGCACTGGTGTCAAAGACTTTTTCTATACACCAGCGCAGATGCTACTAGACGATGAAGACGGTAGCATCCGAATTTCCAACTTGCGTACAGGCATGACGAAAGGCTCCAAAAGCTTGCTGCGTAACACTGCCGTCGGTATCTTCCATACGACTGGGAAGATCACAGAGACACTCGGCAAAGGTCTCTCCATGCTCGCGCTAGATGACCAGTATACGCTGCATCGACAACGTCAGTTGTCGAAACAGAGTCGAGAGATCCAGGACTTGGGCGGAGCCATCACCGTCGGTAGCAGGGGACTAATTGGAGGACTGTGGGATGGCGTCAAGGGCGTCGTGTCTGCACCGGTGGAAGGTGCCGAAGTCGATGGCGCGGGCGGATTCGTCCTTGGTATTGGCAAAGGATTTGCTGGGTTAGTCGTCAAGCCGACTGCAGGCTTCTTGGATCTATTAACGAGTCTTTCGCGAGGAGCGAAGAGTAGTGCAGAAGCTATTGACGGAGGAGACCACGACTTCCAGACCGTGACACGGTTCCGACTACCACGTCGGTTCTGTGCAGATGGCGTCATCGTGTCGTACTCTTCTCGTGAAGCGAAGGGGTATGCTGTGCTCTTGCTGACGTCTCTGGACAAGACGGACGAGTACGTCTACCATGTGGACTATGGTCTTGAATCTCGAGGCATGGTCTTGCTCACGGATAAGCGAGTGGTGTGCTTAAGTGCAAAGAGTGGTCAGAAACTATGGGAGTTAGCATTGGACTCGACGCTCGTGGTACAGGTAGCAGGTATCATGCTTTCGATCGGCCAGGCATCTGCCGCTCAGAAGACGTACAACATTGAATGCGACAATGAGATCGTTGCACTCAACTTCCAAGTCGCCGTGGATTCAGCTCGAGTTGATCCCTCCGCTACGCGCTACTTGCTGCTAAATCTCGAAAAGAATCAGGAGGAAGAGACGAGGAGAGGGATGAAGATGGTTAAGTCCAAGGGTCGAACAATCGATAGGAGAGATGCAGGAACGGAGCGAACGGATTTGCGTCTATTAATGGAAAACGTGCAGGATACCAAGGTTACTGGTTTGTCGGAGGAAGACTTGCAAGCGCAGCCTCTACGAAGTGTACGCGTGGAACTGTGCCATTTGCATAACCAAGATGCGCACTCGAACGTCCCGTCGCGGACAGTCGATCATCTACTTTCATTCACGGTCTTTCAGATCCAGGTATACGGCGGTCCGTACCAATGGACTGTCTTCCGTCGGTACAGTCAGTTTCGAGAGCTCGTTTCCGCGCTTGAAGCTTCTGGCTATAATCTGGACTCAATGCCGTCGCTGCCACCGCGCACGTTTTTGCCCAGCACACGAGACGCTGTAGCCAAGCACCGACAAGAAGCGTTGACAGTTTTCTTGCAGGCAGCTGTAATGCATTCTGCGATTAGTCGCAGCTCGCCCATGCTTGAGTTTGTCACGAGTGAGGCGCAGGAGATGCGGGTTAGCTTACCACCTCGATCGCCTGGTATTCTCGGTGAAGACGACGAAGATGAGCAGTAATTTCAGAAACAATGAGTCAAAGTGGTATCGATTGAGAAGACTGTAGTGGACTGATAGGTGGGTAGAGACAGATAGTTGTAATCAAGGATTGTTGTGCATCTAGCACGACAGAAATAATGGAAACATCTTTTACGCTGAAATGAGTGTATAAACCTCGTGGGAGCTGTAAGATCTTCTGTCATTTGGATGGTAGAGCCTCTGTTCAGTTTCCTGTGAGATATGGAAAAGGTCTGCTGGTATATTAAAATGGAAGTCTTGGGATAAATGCCCGGAGGGTGTAGACACTTATATTCAGTGTAAGTGTTGGGGTGTCGCGCTTACAAACTAGTAGATGCTCGGGTCTTAGTCATGCAGAGCTCTTCGAAACAACACTGGAAGAAATTTGCTTTCCTTCTGTAGATCTGTGCTCCACTACGACGTATTTATACCACTAGGCCGTCTAGGATGATGTCTTTCCATAGGAAGATGGTTCTGTCGCAACGGTTTTACCCTTCCATTGAAAAATGGACGCATCTAATTGTGATCAATCCATTCCATCATACCATGACTGCAGCTTCTCCCTAGTTCAAATCAACGCATAGTATGTCTACTCCTATGGCATCAAATAACGGTCAAAACCACTAGAATAGTTGTTAAAGTCCGCATTGCAACAACATTGTGACTATGTGTACATTCCCATTTTCAGGCGTTTCGACCGTCTCCATGCTCTTCTGGACTCTAACCGCCACCAACATACTTTCTGTTTTTGCATGACATATATCATCCAAGTGAAGTGGCTCGCAGTCCCTTCTTTGCGAGTGCTTTCTTTCCAAGGATTCCGTTTCACTGGCCAGCATACGTGATCGAGGATGAATGTGCGATAGGTCATGTTTCATCACAACGTGCGTTAGCCCCTCTCTACAGGCGAGCTTGCTCTGACATCGCAGCTCATTTTTAAATTCTCTGCACAGGGAGCAAGCACAAACAAATTTAGTCGCATCATTGATACAATGACGCTAACACCGAAGGTCAAGCAGCAACTATCCGAGTTCACTCACTCGCTGGCACATGCACCGCTTCAACTGTCCTCCCCTCCTTCACAACGAAGTTCGCCTTCCAAGTCGTCTGTGTCACCGACGTCGCCATCACACAGTAGATCGCCCCCACATGCACTCGCCGGACGAACGAAGCAAATGTGGACAGCAGAAGAGGTAAACACGTGACATGCCATATATGATCACTGTCGAGCAAGGTATTAACCATACCTTTCATGATAGCACGAACGGTTCTTGGAAGCGCTGCAGCTATACCCAAGTGGCCCATGGAGAAGAATAGCTGAACACGTCGGTACGAAGAATGCCAGGTAAAGAGCGCTATAACATTAGCATGTACTATCAACCGTAAAGCTCATTCACCATCCATTGCAGGCAATCCATGAGCCACTGTCAAAAGTTTAGACAGAAGATCACGCGGTGGCAACAGCAGCAAGCCGCCCAAGTTTCCAAACAAACATCGACCCACTGTAGTTCAACTGGTGGATCTACCGATACGAACGTGATCGTTAATCATTACAAACCTATAAAGACGGAGCGTCAGAGACTATCGGAGTGTAGCAACCAATTAAAGAGCCTGCAGGTTCCGTCAGAGCCTCCATTTGATGTCGACATGTCGGAAGAAGACTTTTTCGAAAAGGAGATTTTACCCATTTTGGAGAGTTTAGAAGATTTCCGTGATCAATATGACGAGAAAAATGGTAACTGAGTCGAATAAGACAAAGAGTACGGCAATGAACCGATGGATAAATGCCGAAGGAATGTATGAATGCAAAACGTTTAATGTGAAAAGTAAAGTATTTGCTTCCAAAGAGCGAATATCCATCAAAATTCGCATTCGGCTTGATGTAGCTTGTCGCATCTTGTACTCCATCTTTGCAAAATGCCTTTTACAACTCCTTGAGGGTTGCATAGCTTAAGTAATTAATAGGTGTCGTAGAACCTATCCGCCCATCGACGTATTTAAAAAAAAATTGTCTAATATGCGGTAACAATCTAAATGTTAAATGCTGCTTTTAGGGTCATGCGTATCATTTGTTAGCTACTGAGTAGAATGCGTTCTTTCATAAAATGACGAATGCGCAATGACGACAAAATATTAACTCATGACGACCTAATACGAACAGTCTTCCATGTACTTTCCCCATTATTTTTCTAAAGCCAGACAATATGCTACTGACCATGACAAACGGGTAGAAGAGGCGAGCAAAACTCCTCAAGTACAGTAAAAATACTTGTACTATTTATTGGACATTTAGAATTATAGCTATGGTAACTTGGATTGTGTAGACTTGAGATCCACGTAAATGTGCGGTACAGTTTTAACATAGCTCACTTGAGAATTCGTCCCAAACAGCCGAAGTCGCATCTCCATATCGCGATACTATTGCAAAAGGGCTTGGGACCGTAGAGAATTTCCCCCTAGGGTGCCTCTTGAAAAATCGCCTTACATAGGGAACCATATACCCTTTTATAGTGATTATACTTGAAATTTATATGTGAAAATGTTTTATACCAGAATTTGTATACGTCTTCAAGTAGATGAAGGAAAGAATTGTATGAATTAAAGCGAGTTTCTTTCTCTACTAAGATGACCTTCAATCTATGTAAAGTCTAAAATTTGTTGTCTTGTATTTACACACTTTTCTTCCTCCTCATTTACTCCCGTACAGTAGCTTGATCCCACAAGTTAAGATTTTAAAGACGTAGACGTATCATCTTTTAAGTTGCTGCACTCGCGGGTTTCTTTGAAGATGTGTTTTAATGCAGCGTTATCTGTTGCTGCAGTTGTAGGAGAGTAGAAAACAGTATTTATCTTCTTGCCATTGACCCGAAATATAGGTGGACCTCGCTTGGCATCTCCTATCAAAGATGCTGGGTTCACTTTAAGGCAGCAGTCGTTGTCGATTTTGGGTCACAAGAGATACCGACCAAGCGTAATAGCATGGCCAAATAAACCAACGTCATTGTCGATTTCCTTTGGATATTTCTGAACCTTGTTTGTCTCTTTCAACTTCTCCGTAGCTGCAGTGTTATTCGTTTTGCTCATTGAGAGGTATAGGATGAAAGACTACGTTTGCGGCTGCACGATTTGAATGAAATGCACTAGAAATTTGTCGAGGGTAGGGAATCCCTATGGAAAATCGCCATACTTCGGGGGCTCAGACAGGGTAGGGAGGGTGCCATACCTATGCGATGGTTCGGTGTCCTGCATTGCAACCCACACTTTAATAAAACAGTTTTACAAGTTGAAGTCCGGATATTCGTAGTCTGACCAACACACACTAGTCTTCTTATCTTTACTCAAAACTTTTTACCTTCCAAGCCACCTTCCATCCTCTTGTCGAATGCAGCCGTAATAAAATTTAAACCTCTTGTCCATGTAAAGCAGGTTCTCTAAAAGTTATTTAGCTATTCGTTTTAACGCCTACCACCCAAATGAAGCCAGATTCGAGTAGAGTTAAACGACTCAGTCATGGCAGCGTGAAAGCAACAAGCTATTGCTGGATTTATTTACCACGTCACGTGCAATTCTCGTAGTAACTATCCATCCCACTCCATTCTGCTTGGAAGCGACATTTTCAGTTTACGCCTATACAAAAAGCAATATAAAACTTCAACCTTCATTTTTGATCAGCAAGAGACGATATGCGCCGTCTGCTCCACGTCCGACGCAGCCTCCACAGGAACTACGCCTTCCGCAAGCTTCATAGGAAGCATCCACAAGCCCATAGATGTCTCTCTACTATAATCACAAGCAACGATAGCGACGAAACGGAAGGAACGCATCCAGCAGAGTTCCACGATCTGCCTGGCGCCGAAGAGCTAGACAAGGATGATAACGCACTGCTTCCAGCTCTACGCGTTCTATCAGAGGCACTCACAATGGCTCGGGAAAGCCCTGCTATCAAGCGGTGGACTTCCACCGAATGGCTCATGGGTCTGACCGTACTCGCTCAGCACCGCTCGAATCAACGACGTAAAGGAGATACGGTCGCCGTTTCCACTCGCTTCGAGCATTCCAGCAGTCGTTTTCCGCTTGAAAAAGACAAGTTGCAAACGTTGCTGCGCCATGTACGCACGAGTGATGCTGTGTATGAACGCAACGTCTCGTCCTTTTGCACACATACAGACTTTACGGAAGACCAAGTTCTTCGGACACACACGGGCGGCTTCTTCTCTCCCAAGTTCCACCTCGTACTAGACCATGACCACAAAGAAATCGTCCTGACAGTCCGAGGATCGGCGTCCATTCTAGACTTTGTCACCGACCTGCACATGTGGAACGAACCTTTTCACGACGGACAAGGCCATCGAGGCATGGTACACGCCGCCAATTGGCTCGTGGCGCATCTAAAGGATGAACTAGTAGACTTACAGCATGAATACACTTCTTATCAAGTCGTTCTTACAGGGCACAGCCTCGGCGCCGCTGTTGCTGCCTTGGCCACCATTCGTCTCCAGGACGAGATTCCAAACATCCGCTGCTATGGCTTTGGTACAGCTGCGTGTGTGACGAAAGATATCGCTCATAAATGTGCAGACTGTGTCACGACAATCGTTTATGGCGACGACTGTGTGCCTCGGCTGCATCAGCACTCGATCATCGATCTGCACGATGAAGTCGCTTTATTTGACTGGAGACAGACACTAAAAGACATGGTCAAGGAAGGCGTGGAAGATCAAAAGATGATTATGCAGAAGACGACAGAGACACAGATCGAGGGACTAAGACAAAAGCTGGAGGCCCTGACACTCGTAAGAGAGAACGAGAACAGTGCTTTATCCAAGCTTGGACACTTGCTATCTGTATACGCACCTTCATGCTAATATCTGAGGAACACAGGCCTAACAGAGTACATAGAACTGGTCGGAGCTGTTTCCAAACAAGACCGAAGGCTCCATGTCAGCGTCGTGGAACGCGACTCGCGCGTCCTTCCAGATGGATCGTCTTGCACTCGACCGAGTCGAGTCGATTAAAAACTTATTTATGTCTGATAGGAAAGAGGATAAGAAGGGAAAGAGTAAGAAAGAAAGCTCTTCTTTCTGGTGGAAGCAGATGGAGTCGTCTGTCGATGCACTCGAGTTGCTTAGTGACTCGGTGAACAAACCAGAGGAGCTCGAAAGACTACTAACTGAATCCAAGAAACTATTGGCGAAAACGTCTCAATCGGCCAAAAAGGGATCCGTTGCTGCGAAAGGTGCGCTTTACATTGATGCAGATGGCTGACAGTACCTCACGTTGCTTGTAGTACCGCCGCAAGTGCGTAAGTTCCAGGAGCGGATTGACGGTGTCATTAAAAAGACGTCCGACTCGCTCAGTTCTGCTTTTAAAGACAAAATATCCGAGGTATCCGATGCTGTAGCTTCGAACGTTCATGACTATGTCGAAAGCGTCAAGGACGAAGCACAGACGTGGACGACAAAACTCCGAAAGTCTTTCAAAGGAATGTCTTCATCCAACTCGAGCGGTGCGAAGCGAGAGGACATTGAATCCATGTTCCAGGCACTAGAAGCAGACACACTTGCACTACCGTCTACTAGTTGTAGCGACAAGACATCCAGTGAGAAGGCTCCATCCAAGTCAGAGCTAGAAGCACAAGAAGAGGCACGGGATATGATTGAAAAGGAGGCTGCTAGTCAAGAGATCGAAGGAACGACGGAAGAATTGATGCATGACCCACTCTACCCTCCTGGACGACTACTGTACTTGAGCAGACCTACGGAAGATGGAAAAGAACTGGATCTGGTTGAAGTGGAAAACGACGAGTTTCAGCATATCGTTCTGTCGAATCGTATGCTGCTAGACCACTTGTGTACGACATACGAAAAAGTGCTGCAAGAAGTGGAGAAGAAGTGGATTGAAAAGGACACAGAGATCGAAGCCAAGTAGACACTACTAACATGCCCAGACAAATAGATGATAGACGTCTACTCTACTCTTTTAAAGCATTCATGCTTGTCTTACTTGGGAATTTGTTCAAGAATTTGTAAGATTTCTTGCAGCCAGTCTTTCATGTCGGTAGATGGGATGTCATCCACCTTATTCCACGAGTCTTCTTTGCACCAGGCTATCTTAGTAACGAAACTAGTTGTAGCCTCTCGCTTTGCGAGAGGTATAACACGTTAGGATGGTTGATGAACATTTAGGGTGGATAAAGGAGCAAATAATACATTCTATTGTTATGCAACAGCCACTAAATTGCGTGGAGACAAATATATTTATATATATATATATATATTGATCTTTCGATCACGTTTTTTAATTCTATCTTACATCATGCGTTCTATAGAATGTGTTCGCGCTAAGTACTGAGTCGGCATAATTAGGATTCACATGTTGAAACTCTGATAACGATGATCGAATCGGGCGCTTCTGTGTTTGTTGGGAATAGATGATTTTGATTTGCCACTTGCCATTGGAAACCTAGCGAAACACTTTAGGTGAGTACTGACGTCCAGGACTGAAAATAGTCCTAAACCTAAGATGGATCCATGACTGTCCAGGATTGGTTCAGTATCAGTCAAGGATTTGCAATGATTAGCTATAAATTATTCGAGCCAATTAAAATGACTTGAAATATATGAAGAATCGCGGTAATTTGTAACTTGTACATAGAAATCTTGAAAATCGACCAAGTACATGGTTCCTGGTACAAGACTTCATGTGGACGATTCATATCGATATACGAGGGAAAAAAGTGGACTGAAAGCAAAAGTGCATTACTAAAGTATATCTATTCGATGCTGTTATCCTTATCTCGACCAAGTGAAGGCCTTTCATATCGGCCGTATGTCTACGCTTGTACAATCATGATCGACCAATATGTAGTAACGTAGCCTTTTGACAAGCACAAAGAGATTGTATTCATTGTTTATCGGGCTAAACTACACAGCACTGCTTGCCTGCAGGCTAATGTCTAGTTCAATCCAACGATAGTTAGCGGTATTGACTTGCACAAGTGATATTGACTGGCACAAGCGACATCATTCGCAACACTACCTTCACTTGCCAGTTTCATGAATTGTAACCTTACCACCACCTTCGTTTATGGTCTCACCTGTGCTGTTATGCCGCCATCGCCATTGGCCACCATGCTGGCTTGCTCAGTATACAGAGAATATATATGTGAGAACTAAATGTCAAGTATCCTCTTAGCCAGCCAATTATTTCTGAAACTTACAATAATTCCAGTCCTGGCTTAGTCTTGGATGTAGAATCCTGTCCTGGTACTGCTCCTAATACGAGGGTAGGTTTAAAATAATCCTGAACAACAGTATTTGCGTATATAAAACTGCATACCCCGTTACTACGCCATTAAGTGATCTATCTGTTCAATCTGTCGTGCTGGAATCACCAGTATTAGCGCCTGATGTTATACCTATCATCATCAACAAGGTGGTCGTGGTTGCAAAGACGAGATAGAAGAAGGAATGCCACCGGTTCCGCTTAATGTCCTAGACGGCGTATACCGATGGGTCCGTTTAGCTTGTATCCATGGATAGGCAATTCGAGCATGTACGTAAAGGGGTATATTTTTGTAGTGTGCCAATACAGCTTTATCCAAGAACGAACGTACAGAGCTTAAGTTTTATAATTGGCAAAGTGAACGGAAATATAAAGTCGGTAGTGGTGCTTAGGAGAAAGAAGTACAACAGCAAAGCATTATGAAGTAGTCAGAACAGAGTAAAAGGCAAAAGTATGGCATTTATGCTGCCGAGTAAGGCTTTGCAAAGTTACAAGCAACTTCAGGAGCGCCAAGACCATAACAGATTCGAAGCATTCCAACAATAATCACAATTAGCCGTCAAACTTTGTGCCCTGGGGCTATTCGTCTTCCGGAAAGAAACATTCATGCTTTTTCCTGGTCGTCATATCACTCAGTCGACAGTCCGTCCCGATGCTTTCCTCGACTATTCGAGGCAGAAGACGGGGTTAACTCGAGAGGCAAAACCGAAATGTTGAAGGAATCATAACATTTGTGGAAATATAACTTTGAGTGTTTTGTTTGCTTTTGCGCTATCGGGACCGTCGTAAACGTCGGCTGTGGTGTTAAGTAACACGCGGAAATAATAGATTGTGCGGAAGTATCTTTACTCGGCGAATACGCTCTCTTCTTTCCACCAATGCCTTGAAACCTTTCTTTCCATCAAAAATTTATTTAGACAGTTCGAAAGCTTAAAAGAGATGGAGACATATACTTCGCAGAGATATAAGTATCGCACATGTACGCTCGTCACATGCTCTAAGACGATGAAAAGACAAACATAATGGTCTCATCTACTATATAATTTGCTTTATCATTGCATTTGCTCCGGAAACCTCGATCAAGTAGGTTTTCCATAAACAACAAAATTGGATAGAGCTGACCGTCGTATTGCGGTGTATTCTAGTTTGCGCTGACTGTCCGTATCTAGTAGATGGATATCATAGAGTTATCTAAATTGTATCGGTCCTAATGTCGAAAGTCGAAAAATCTGGCTGTTTAGCGCTGGACATATCGAAAGTCTGTCCCTGCCCTTGCTATGGAAAGCCACTTGCCACTTACTGGCCATGAGTCGGAGCACCAGCATGTCATTCGATGAGGAGTCGTAAGGAACGATCACTACCAAATTTCATCCCTTCTACTTACGTTGCTTTCGTCTGACCACTATGATATCATCTCACGTGATAAAAGAGCTTCAGACAGTGCGCAATCTACAGCACTACTTGCCTACAGCACCACGTTCAGAAGGTGGATGGAGTTCACAAGAGGAAGATCGGTTTTGGGAAGCCCTCGAGCTCTTTCCTCAAGGGCCTTGGACGTATATAGCCGAGCACATCGGCACTCGGTCAACTCGGCAGGCAATGACGAGGGGACAAAAGCTTAGACAGAAGCTCATGCGGTGGCGAGATCGATTGCAATCGCTGCCGACGACTGCTGGAATGGCGGAAGAACTAGTCGCTACTGATCACAATGTCGAGAGATGGCAATATCAAGAGAATCATCGTAGCGATTTTGCAGTCAATGCACAAGGTGAAGGTATTACGGCAAATAGTGCGACGCCAGTGGAAATGGACACTCACGTAGGACGAGAGCGAGAATTTGAACGTAAATGCGCTGATCTGACCTTGTCTCCAAGTTCAGGTAAGTCTTCCGTTGCAATTGAGTTGTATTGACAGTCTTTCCATGTGCACGACACTTACTAACGGTTGCGTGTCTTCTCAGGCGCTTTAATGGACGAGTTGGAGGATGCACAGGACGTATTCAGCATTGCGCCGATTCAAAATTCCGACCCTATATTCGCGCTCACAAGTCTACCACATGACGAATTGCACGAATTGCTGTCTGTCCTACAAGATGACTGAATCTGATAGTTCCTTGTATGTATCTTTGTTGTGTCGTGAGGACGTCGAAAACAAACATGCAGTGCACACTATTTTTCTCTTTTCATAGCAAGTTGAACTTGAGTGAAGTATGGAACAAAAAAAGAAAAACACTAAACCAGACAACGAAAGCTCCAAATGGATTTTGAAGGCTTTGTTTGGCTTTTGGATGCTGGTGGCGGATGGTTTGGCCGGGATCGATGGATAGAGACACCGCTCTTCATTCGCTCGACCTATGTCGAGTTTATGCAGTCGCATCAATCTGTATTACAGTTCCAAAATGCCGATTATATCGTCCATAGCTCTCAAGGGTCTGGTGTCGAGCACCAAGAAACCCATCGCATATTGATAAAGCTCGCGGTACGGAAGCTAGAGGATCTACGCAAGTCGTACATTTATCATACTGCCACAAAGACAACTCAAATTGAATTTTACGCCGAATCGGACGATGTATATCAAGAAATTCTTCGCAGTTTCCAATCCAAAACGACTACGACAAAGGACTTGAGTGTCGTCATAAATGATGCTTTTCAAGCACTCGAAATGGCTCAAAAAGCGTCAGGACGTGGAGAGTCGACAAAAGCTGTAAAGCTTTATAATGATGCTCAAATGGGCTTCACTACAGCTGCCAAGGGCGTCGTCGACAGTAAACGAAAAGAGCTTTTCAAAACCCAATGCGAAGACATCCAAAAAAATATTGATGAAATACAAAAATCATGTCTCGATCTACTAGAATTCCAAGTTGAAAGCAACAACGATGCAAGGACGATGGAGGAGAGGATGCATGAGTTGGACGATTTTGCACAACAGAGAGCAGCGCATAGAGCTCAAGATGAGAAAAGCACGGACCCGAAAGACTTGGCAGTCCGACTGAGTGCATTGAAGAATGAGCGTCGGAAGGCCTCGAGTATTCAAGCCCTAACGTCTCGACTGCAAAAGCTACGTGGTCACGAAAGTGAGCAAGATGGAGACCGTGAAAGTTCTTCCGAAGTGAACCGAATCATTCAACAGGCTCAAGATGAAGTCACGCTTGGATTGGCACAAGAAGAAAATATGTCTGACCTAGATAGAGACTCCAGTTCTTCGGATGAACAAAGTGACGAAAAGTCTTCTTTCAATTGCTAACTCAAAGGCAGTTGCTTTCAAATTAAAAAACGGGCTGCATGGCGCTGTCGTAGATAGCCAAGAGCAGATCGTGGTAGTCGGCCGTCGTCGCCTCATCGATACTCTCGCGCAGATTCTTGCCGTACGCCTCTTCGTACATTTCGGACACTCGGGGCAGAACAGAGAAGTAGCGGACGATTGCGTGGCTCAACATGCTGCCGCTGTCTGTGCTGATCTCCTCGATGGCGGTGTTGAAGTGGCCGGCAAGCGCCGAGGTTGGCTCGATTGCCATCTGAATGCTGAACAGCAGAGCATCCTTGGCTTCATCCTCAAACTCCTCTTCAACCTGACCCTTCACCGACTCATCAGCGTTGCCCGTCATAATGACACTGACGTGATTCACGAGGTCTTCTTTGATCGATTCACCAGGCTCATCGCCGTCGTCCGCGTCCTTCTCGGCAGCCTTCAACGCTGCAATCATCACGTCCTTGAAGTCTCCAGACAGGTTACTGTCAAAGAAAGCCTCCAAGTCTTCATCGTATGCCTTCTGGAATGTCTGACGCAAGATAGCGATCTCACCTTTGGTTCTTCCCATCACAATCTACATGATACTTGAGCTCATGTTTCTTTTAGTAAAAAGACAAAAATACGTACAGGAAAGATGGCCTTCTTATCGTCTGTGAAGAATCCAGTGGCGTTCTTCAAAAGAGAAGCTTCCGCATCCGGAAGTGGAGTGCACAGCAGCTTGAGCAAGTCACGGTAGGCGCCAGAGGTTTCACCCTTGACTTCGTCCTTGAGGTTAACTCCAAAGATCTTCTTGTAGTAGTGCGCAACGAGGAAGCGGTTTTCTGGCCTGGACGCCGCCAATGCTTCACTCAAAAGCTTTTCGTTCGTGCCGACGCCGACACACGCCTCTTTCACTTGCTCGACGGTGATATTAACATCAACCGGGATCAAGTTCTGGTCCATTTGCGTGGACAAGTGGAAGGCAGCGGAAGGATAGAGGTGCAACATCTTGTTGTCGCGGTCTTGTGGGGTAGATGGATCTTTCGGAAATGAGTTGGGAGAGCGTTTTTTCGATAGAAATCAGGTTACACTTGCTATTTGTATGCAAGGAACGACGGAGAAAAAGATGGCTTTGAAATCGATCTCAATGGTTTCGTATGTCGTTAGTAGACTTTACGCGCCGATGCAATTAGTTTCGTCTAGTGGTAGTCACAGGCAAGGAGAAGAAGAGGTTCGTTGGTGCTGCATGCATCCTCATTGGAACATTGGTGGTACAAGGCATAGAGGCAGAACTGAAATCGAAGTCAAAGTATACTGCAAAATACTCGTTACTTCTTTTTCCCACCTTTCTTCGACTTCTTTTTCTTCTCCATCTCGAGTTTCACTGCAAACTCCAGCGCCTTTCGGTCCGAGACTTGGCGTAAACGGTCTTCCTCTTCTTTCATCAATCGCTGTCGCTCTTGTTCCTGTTTCATCCGTTCGACATGACGCTCTTGCTTTCGTTCTTCGATCCAGTGTTCCTAATTCCATGCAAATTAAGTACTTGCAACATTAAAAGTATGCATAAACAATGTACCTCTTCCACTTGCTTCAACGCCAGATCGTGCCGCGCCTGCTCTTTCGCAGCTGCTGTCAAATGAGCTTTTCGCAGTACCACCTTCTTCTCTTGCAGCTCATCAAACCTCTGCTGGTTGCGAACGATTTGAGCTCGAATATGCCTCTCGTCGTCAACGGCAAGGCGGTTGTTTCCAACATCAAGGCTAATCAAAGTTTCATTCTTGCTAATAGAGTTCGCTATATGCCTCCCCCCTTCGACACCCAAGCGGGTTCGCCACAGACTTAAGCTTCGAAGCGTTGAATTCACTGCGAGCATCTCTCCAAGCGCAAGGACCCCACTAAAGTCTTTTTCATCATCCGTAAGAGGGTTGCTTTCTAGATTGAGCAACAAGAGTGTTTTGTTCTTTCGTAAAGCCATCGCTAGCTCTTTGGCCGTAGATGATCCAAATTCATTTCCTTCCAGCTCCAGCCTCTGGAGCGTCGAGTTGCGACTTAATAAAGTAGCAAGCCATTTGCCTGCATCATGTCGTAGCTTGTTTCCACATAGACTAAGCGAAACGAGAGAATGATTGAATTGAAGCCGCTTGCACAAAGCTCTCGTCGCGACGCCGTTCAACTTGAGTTCTGCGTTCATAGGGGTCCGTTGCTGTTGAACTAGTCCCAGCCACACTTCGAGCTCTGGGTTATTTGACAGCTCGGAAACTTCTTCCTTGAGCTCCTGTTCTCGCTCTTGCCGACGGCGTTGCACCGTTTCTTTCAAATAGCTCCTCGCTGCTGCCTGTTGCTTGCGATGCTGTCTCGCATGGGACTCGGCCAAGTGCTCTCGATTAAACTCTTCTTGAAGAGTAGCGGCGTCGTCATTGAAAAACCCTTTAGGCTGGAGACCTCGGTCCAGCATCTACAATACAACGAATGCTTTACGTGCCGTGTGTAGCGTGAAGAGAATGAGCTAATACCTCTCGACGGATCTCGTTCTGAGCAAGCGTGAAGGCATCCGTAGGCTTGCTATCGTCAGGCGTGACACGAGACAAGATGGCTTCACGATCGCTCGATGGCAACCTGGCAATGTCAACGTCTGTATCCTCGTCATATTGCACGTCGCTACCTCCTAAGAATTCATCCAAGTCCATCGTGGCAAGTTTTGGACTCGTCGAGTTTTTGTTTATTCAGAGGCAGAATTAGTCACGAAACGCCCCAAGATAAAGTAAGAAAACATCTATTCGTCCTCAGGCTTTTGATCTGAAGCAAGTAGTTCGGTCTCATCGACCACTTGTGCTACATCGCGGTCTTTCACTTCGTCCGGTTTCTCTGTTTCTTCCGTTTTAGCTGTTGGTTCTGGCTCCGAATCCTCCTCTGCGCCCGAAGGTGCTGGGCCTTGACCATACTCGTTCGTGCGCTTGGCATCCACTGGGTAGATCCATCGCTGATAGAGGTAGATGAAGAAGATGAGGTCATCCCGGAAGCAGCTGAGGCGATGCATCCACGGCATCGTGATGACAAAAGCGAAGAGGTCGTCGATGAACGTGTTCAGAGACTTGTAGACCATGGCGCGCCAGGGCAAGTGAGCAACGCTCTTAAGCTTGTAATTGATGTAGAGCTGTGGTGTCATCATGACAAAGCCAAAGGCATAGACGAAGCTTGTGAGACTCGAGATGACCCACGAGTACCACCCTTTATGGACTCCGTAGGTGAGTGTGTAGAACGCTTGGCCGACGATGAGGGGGTAAATGACAAAGGAAAGGTGGGCGACGGCCACTCGGTCATGCTCGGCCGTGGGAGACGCATCGTACGACTCTTCTGCATCCACTCGCCACTTGCCGGTCTCCGGGTCTTTTTGCACTTTAATCGCTTTGGTGATTTTCCATGCATCAATAACGAGGGAGACAAAGGAGCTGAGTAGGATCATCCAGGACGTGTCGTTGTCCATAAGGTAGAGGAAGATGACCACTTGGAAGAACGTGTTGAGGCCAAGCGTCCGGAGGGAGATGCCTGCCAAGGATTTTTGGTTCTTCCAGAAGCTCACATCGTTCTTGAAGGCTAAAAAGTCAAAGAGCGAGTGGAATAGCGACACAACAAAGGTGATGGCCAATAGGTACGGGTTGGACTCGAGCACCATTCTCTTCATGCTGTCCGTGTCTTTTCGAGAAGACGTCCCAGAGGCTTCTTGCTGCTCAAAGGACTGCTGCATCTGCGTATAAGCTGCTAGTTTGTAGATGGGTAGACTGTAGAAAGAGATGTGGAGTGGGACGGTCGAGACGCTCTTGTTGACCGGTACGAGCATGTCGTCCAGAACCCAAAAGTCATTCATGAAAAGCACTGGCGAGTACTTTTTCTTTTGTTTGTCCACGTGCATGCGTCCTCGCAGGAATGGGGGTGGCGGGGATGACGGAGCAAAGGTCGTTTCATCATACACGACGTTCACGACAAACGATGGTCTCCACATCGTCACGTACGTTTCATCATGCATGTCCTCCACGACCTCTTCTACATCTTCGTCGGAAGACAGCAAGTTTCTCTTCTTCACAATAGCATTTGCCGGGCGGTACGTCACGAGAGGGTGGCTCTTGTACAGAACGGCCAACGGGTCGTCTCGTTCTGGAGACACGCCTGCTTTGGATAGGTATACATGTGCATACATTGACTTGTTGTTGGCGAACCAGTCCTCCTGTATACTAACGTTCAAATCAGCCGTCCACTGCCCTTCATCGCTTCCTTTGGGCTCCGTGAGGTACGAGTACGTCAGACCGTCCTGAATGTGCCACCGTAAAAGCTGCTGTGCATCCGCCGCAGACAATGCTGTCAAGTCCAGTTGCTCTTCCGGACTAATGTAAACACGCAACTCTATCGGTTCGTCCGTTTTCCATGCATTGCTGAGTATTCCTTCGACAGGCTTGGCCACTGGAGCAGACGACGCGTCCTTCGTGTCGCTTAGTTGGGGTTTCGTGGGCGGCGGAGTTGGCGCCATAAAGTTATTCAGCACGGCCTGGATTGCATACCACATGAAGGCCATGCGGATGACCGGCTTCCACCGTTCGATCCATCCCCCGCCCTCCTGCTCATTCTCCTCGACCATCGCTATCTCAATGAGCTTCAGGTCAGAACCAACAGAAAGCATTGGTGGAAAACACAGTATTTCTACCAATCCAACATCGACTCCGAGCAACAAAGCGGGCATCAAACATCCGACCAGGGATCAGACAGGATGAAAGTGGTAAGCAAGGTCTATACTGCTACTTGATTATACGAGACTCATTGCAGTGGTGCAGATTCAATTGGGTGGCACCAATGATGCCTTGTGTCAATTCGTTAGTTTAGGAGGGTATCACCTCTTGCTGGACTGTGGCATCCATCTCAACTTTCGAGAGGACGGGAAGGTTTTGGCCGTGCTGCCTGATGTAGAGCGGGTGGAAGTTGGCGGTGTGGATATATTACTTTTATCGAACCACAGCAGTACATTTGCACTGCCGTTCCTCGTTAAATACTTCGGATTTCGAGTATCTATTTGTATATTTTACTGGTTAATCGTCCATACTCATTATTGCTGCTTCGTACAGGGCAAAATATACGCTACAGCCGCAACCGTGTCCTTTGGTCGTGCGATGCTCAATCAGTTACTAGACCAGGCCTCGAACGGGAATGTCATCTTCACGTCCTATGACGGCTCGAAAGAGTTTCATC
Organism: Salisapilia sapeloensis; assembly: GCA_023334545.1. NCBI lineage: Eukaryota > Oomycota > Peronosporomycetes > Peronosporales > Salisapiliaceae > Salisapilia > Salisapilia sapeloensis. The sequence continues at coordinate 44,602 of JAADVB010000065.1, forward strand.
TTTCGCCGAGTGAAATCGCCGAGAGCTTTGACCAAGTCATTCATATCGAGTACAAAGAAGTGCTGAAGCTCCAGTACAATATCCAGATCATAGCACTCAGTTCAGGGTTTTGTCTTGGTGCTAGCATTTACGTCATTGAGGGAGGCGGAGAGAAACTGGCGTACGTCCCAGCCGCGTCGGGCGACCTCAACCGCCACCCGAAAGAACTGGACTTGACCCCTTTGGCTAATTGTGAAACGCTTTTCCTTACAGACCTCAAACCTGACCGTGACCCCCATGCGACGACGGAATATCGTGTCGAGCAGTTACTCGCAAGTGTGACCCAGGTGCTGGACAGAGGCGGCATCTGCATCTTCCCCTGCTCGCCCACCGGCACCGTCTACGATCTCATTGAAGCCGTGTCTGCCGTCTGTCTCCGCTCACGTCAGCATCCTTCTCCTATGGTTCTAGTTTCGTCTTTAGCAAAGGAGATCTTGGAGCTCATTCAAGTCGGTCCGGAGTGGTTGTGCGAAAAGAAGATCGAACGACTGTATGCTGGAGAAGATGCGTTTCCGTTGCAATGGCTCGTAAACAACAATGTGTTGCACTTGGTTCCAGAGGTGACGCCACAACTGCCTTCGTTGTTGCAGGTATGTATCGATCTATCTCGGATGTCGCAGTACTCCACTCATACGTGCTGATAGAATGGAGGAGTTGTCTTTGCGGATGATCCGACACTTCGCTTTGGACCGGCTGCCGATGTCATCCGGATGTTTGGCGAGGATACGAAGAACGCCGTTCTTTTGATTGGTATGTGCATCCTCTATCCCTTCTCCATGTGACGCTTACCCAAGTGTCCAGACCCGACGATTGATCCGAATGTGGCGGTGAGTCCGCTCATGTCGCTCCCGCTTGAGAAGATGGCGTGTCCGATCGACGCGCGCTTGAGCTGTGGAGATGCGAATCAGTTCGTGACTCGTTGTGCACCGACGGCACTGATTGTTCCGTACGAGTACACCGTTGCACCGGACGCTAATCGAAACGACGAGGCTTCCCGTTTTATCAAGGTGGCTCCTTTATCCGAACTGATCGTTGCCAAGCCAAAGACGGAGCTGCAGACGGTGCCTATAAAGAGACTGGAACCTGTTCAGATGGACAAGGGCTCCAAGTACATCGACGGATGGCTCGACCCAGAGGTAAAGATGTAACTCGTCATACGTCTTGATCGTACTTCATCTGCTTTGTAGCTGTCTGTTAAGGTGAAGCTGACTCAAACCGGTGGGAAAGCGGTGGGAGGTGTTCGCGGCGTCTTTCGAGCAGAGAAGGATACCTTTATCCTAGAGGAGTTGGGACCCCAACCTAAACTTCAGACAGCAGAGGCAGATCCGAATGAAGGCAAGAAGGTAACCGGTAAGCGCAAATCTCCAGGTCAGTCGACGTCGTACCACTCGTCTGCATCAATTGCCAGTCAGGACCGTCTCGAGTTTCAAGAGCAGAGCAGCCTGGTCTTTGGTACCATTGACGAAGAATATCTGATGCGGCAAATCAAGAAGCATGATCCGAGTGCACAAGTGTTTGCGACGCAAGGGCCACATGGGGCAGATGTGCTTTTAAACATTCCGTCGATGGAAGCAAAGGTGACTTTGTGGAAGGACGAGCCGAAGACGCTCGTGGAGACAAACAACGAAAATGCTAGAAACTTGCTGTCGTCCCTCATCACGGCGCAACTAGTTACGTTTGCACCGTACTAATATACTCGTTTCCATTCGAAAAGTGTTCATGCATGTCGAAGGATGATATTTTCCGAGGGAAGGAAGCTTCCATCTAAAATATAAATAGACTCTTCGATCCTATTTGCGGACCTGGGGGAGAAAGAGGAGTATTCAAGGTGATTGTGAGCGGATGACTAAAACTGAGCCATGGAACGAGCTCAATAATGTGCCCCCGATGTTTCGAAGAGGTTATTATCAGAATCTTTGTGCATTGTTCCTGTAGCTCATCGCAATGTAGGTATCTCGAACAAGTTTACAAAGGATCATCGAGGCAACTTTCAAGACACAAGTATTAATGGTGCCACGGCATCTCGGTTACGAGCTGAGAAGAGAGCTGCACGACAGGCAGAAGCTATTCAGCGACAACAAGAGAAAGTTAGTCATGAGGTATTTGCGCACTATGTTCCCGAGACTATTAACTTGGTCAGGCTAATGCCATGTGATGTCAATGCGATAGATGAAGAAAATTGAGGAACTAACGCGGTATCTTCACCGACAGCAGGCGAGAGAGGCTGATCGACTACGAAACCGATTGAACTACTCTGCAATTGTTATACAGCAGGCTTGCAGTCGGGCTATGCTCAGGTGGCGGAGACGACAGCAACTTCAGTCAACGGTAATCCAGCGCTATTGGCGTGGTTACAGGCACCGACAGCGGTATCTCGGGATGAAGCAAGAGCTGCGTCGCTTGATGCTTGATCACTCTGCTTGCTTGATCACGAGATCGCTGAGGATTTACATCCTTTACCAAAGACGAAAGCGAGTAGTTGTAGCCCAAGACAAAGCAGCATTAACGATACAACGGGTTGTTCGAGGTATTATCGGACGACGGCAAGCCGACATGGTAGTTTGGGATCTCCTCAATAAAGCCAGAAGGAACTGGGCAGCTATCAACATCCAAAAAAACATGAAGTGTTACCTCATGAGGACCGTCTATCTCGATATCCTCTACTTAGTTTGCCGTATTCAAGCTAATATGCGAGGATACCTCATACGCAAGCGCCTCCGATGGATTGCATCAATAGACATCGACGGGTTATGTAAATTTCAAGCATTATATCGAGGTTATGCTTTAAGACAGCGACGAAAACTTTGTTTCAGCAGGAAGCGGGTAAGCGATAGTTTGGGTTCAGAGGCGTTTACGACTACTTTTCCAGCTCACCAACTACTTGCTCGTCGGTCCCTTCCATCGGAAACCACTCTATGCACTTCCAATCGTCTTGGGACTCCACCACTGCGTAAAGCAGACTCCCTTCGGACGCGAACTTGTGAAGATACTTCGATCGGTACAGGCATCAAGCGACCCTACTGGGTTCCTTCAGGAATCAGTACATCTACGACCACTGTGCGTCTTCCCGCTTTAACGCAGTCCCGAAAACTTTCCATGTCGTTGGCAAATGAGGGTAGAATGATGCAGTCGTTTGGTAACTTACAGTCCATTCAGACAACTCCAAAGAAGAGATTTCAAAGAACGATACGTCCAATACGACTGTCCCCTGTAGAGCACTTACCACACTCAGCATGCTCGCCTTTAACCTTGGAAAGTGAAGTGCCATCGGAGGACTGGGATCTAGAGTATCGCCAAAGGCGGGAGGAAGAGCTAAAGGCCAAGCTGATGTACCAACAGCAGCAAGCAAAGCGTCGACAGGAACTAGAGCTACAACTAAAAGAGGAAAGAGCTCGTGAAGCGAGTGAGAGGAAATTAATGGAAATGGAAGAACGTCGGCAGAAATTGGAAGTTAAAGTACAAAATCGTAGAGCTAGAGATTTGATCAAGAGAAGGTTTTGCAAGGAGCAGCGTTTGATGCAGCAAGAAAAGATGAAGATGGCGCGCGAAGAGCGTCTGATGCGTCTGCACATGAAAGTTAGGAGTCGAAAAGTGTCGGAGGAAGTTGCTACCAAGAAAAAGGAGGTCGAGCCTAAGCAAAGTGGTAGGAAATGGACTCCACAAGAGGGAACCTTACTGCGCTCAGCAGGTAGCACCAAGTCGAAAACCAAGCTAAAGGTTAATAGCAAAGAGGGCAAGGCAAAGACCAGATCAAGTAAGAAAGCCAAGCTTCATTCATCGTTACTCTTTCCAGAAGTATCTGTTACAGCGAGAGAACCATCCAACAATAGCGTTCATGTCGAGTACGGAGATGAATTTGAGGATATAGTGGACGAACAAGAGCTTGTCCGACTGCTCTGCTAGCATGTGCTTAAGCGACGTCCTTTCTGCGGAACAGGTACAGGTAGCCGCTGTCGAAGGGCGGGTATTCCGAGAGCGCTACTTTGTCATCGTTAAAGATAACCCATCGACCTTCCTTCTTCATGTGCGCCACGTAATGACCCGAGTTGACGTTCTTACCAATGTGGCTGACAAAGCCCATCAACTCATACTCGTGCTCGGCTTCAACGTCCAATCTCTTGAGCCCTCGTGCATTCGACTGCTGACCGTCGGCAGATGCGACGGCGGCGTCCAAGTCGTCCATGTGACTAAACAGCCACTCGGCTGCGCGGTCTGGGTTTTGGTCAGTTTGCTTGAGCGCAACTGTGGCCTGCTCGTCCGTGAAACCCATGGCCATGAGTGTCGATACAAGCTCTGTATTTACGTCTGGCGTTTTCGTCTTAGCGGCAGGAGGGTCGTTAAAGTCGGCGTCCTCCATGTGAGCCAAGACCCACTCCATGGCAGCTTCCGGCGATCCGTTGTTGGTGGCAATGGCAGCACGTTTGCATCCGTTGATGGGGAAGCCCATGCTCATGAGCTGCATCACCAACGTCTCGTCCGGCTCCACTTCCTGCGACTCGGATGCTGAGGCTGCTTCGTCCTCTGGCAGCAGCGTCTCGTCTGGCTGTGGGCCTGTAGCCTTATAGTCCGAAGCAGAGAGGTAGGAAGACAAGGAGAAGGTCTCTGGCACGTCGACACTAACGTCCATTTTCTTGGGCGTCCAGTCATCCGAGACGTAGAAGCGGCGCATCTGGAGAAGCAGGTAGCGAGGATAACTTTTTAATCGAACGACCTTTTCGGCATCTCCTTTCTGCTTTGTTGCTGGCGATAAAAAGTCGTGAATGGTTTCCGTCGCAAAGTACGAGCGCAAGCACGCCTCGAACGGTACCTTCGGGACGACAGCCTCTCCGCTGTCGTTAGCGTCCGTCCGCTGTCGTTTCTGTTCCTTTTCCAAATACGCCTGCACCTCGCTTTGGTTCGTCGCACAGTCCATGGGAATAGGCATCTGCAATATACTCTCGTCTCGGCTGACGTACTTGACCTGCTTCGAAGCGAGACACTGGACACGGTCTTCTAAAGCGAATCGGAAGAGCTGGGAGGTAGGTGTGCTCTTCGACTCAGCGTCGGACGGAATCAACGCGCCGATGCGGTCGACAGACGTACGTTCACTCTTCTGCATCACATCGAGCAGGTAGAAGAGGTATTCGACTGCGTCCTGCTGCTGGTTTGTGGAAAAGTCCGGATGTCCTCGTCCGACAAGAGATCGGAATGTCGTCGGACGCAGCTCTGGGTCTTTCCACTCCTCCACCAGTTCTCCGTCTTCTATCGTACGCTTGTACCTGTCTGTGAGGACACCTTTGGCCAATTTGGCAAGTTGCGTGGGCAAATCGTCCGACGGATTGTCCGGCGCGGACTGGAAGACCACGTCCGCCGGTTCCAAGTATCTGTTCTGCACTTCGGTCATTGCCAGCAGGAGTTGTAGCGTCGAGTTCATGTAGCAACTGTTGCCGAGGTTCTTGAGGCCAATGTACCCTGCGCCCGTCACTGGCTGTAGCTTGTTCCCGGCCTCGGTGATCTTGTCAAATTCGTACGACATGTTCAGGCCGACCTGCAGTTCATCCATCGACTTGTCCGTCTTTTTCATCTGGGCGACGTTGATGCCAAAGTGGGCCAAATGGGCGCTCAAGTGAGGATCAATCACCATGTCGTCTTCGTCCGCAGCGTAGCTGTACACGTCTCCACCTTCTGCCGTGATCGTGCCTAGTTTTACAGACAAAGGGAACTGCTTGTCAGTGTCGTCGTAGTGGCGGAGTGCCTCTCCACATCCGCCGGACCCGTCCCAGTTGCGACGCCCACAGCCAATGTATCCGTCCGACAGATTCATCCAGAGATTCTCCTTCTTGTCGCAATCACCAGCCTGGCATTGCCATTTAGACGGATCCGACGACACTTTTGTAGCATCCGGTAGCTGAACAAGGTTGTCGGCATATTTGGTAACCTTCCTCTGCTCCTCCCACGTCGCAACTTCCTCTGTCACAGTATTGCCAGCGTGCTGGAGCACGCTCTCGACGCTTTCTTTTACATTCTGGGGGACAGCTGCATCATGCAGAGGAAGTTCCTGCGGATCTTCCGATTCGTTCGTAAAGATAGCGATCCGATCGTCTCGTTCGACATCGTACCTGTCTTCCTTATCGGCAGCGAAGCCTCCGACAGCAGACCCGATGGCCAACTTGGACGGAGTCTGCGCCTTCTCTTCTGTCTTATTTTTGGGAATCTTCTTGTAGCACCGATGAAGGTAGATGCTATTGGGATGCTTTAGTCGGTCGAGAAGGATGTACCGTTGCCCAAAGGATTGGAAAGTCGATAGATTCGTAAAGAGTCCATCGGTTGAAAATGGCGAGTCGAATGAGAACATGCATTCATCCTTGAACACTCGGTCGGATGGCCGAGCAATGCGTGCGGATGCCGAGGCCACTTGTACTTTCACCTCCATACTTGTTGTACGCTGTCTGGAAGATTCTAACCATTGCAACCTTCGTGCAACCTCCTCGCACCAACATCAAACAGGTTTCAATCGCAATATGAGCGATCGAGAAGAGAGCGCCCTGGAGCTACCGCTCGTCGGGTCTCGAGATGACGGAATCATCGATTTTGCACGCGTATATAGGCGTAGCAGAGGAGACCAAGGTATGGAGTCGATGAACGAACTCCCCAAGGAGTTTTCGACCAACAGCGAGCTCCAGAGGCAGCCAAAGGTGGAGACGGAGGACGAAGACTTGGTGCGTGAAGCACCTGATCAGACCCACTTGCTCCAATCTAGCCATGCGAGAGATGAGTCTTCATCTGGCTTTCGACACGTACCTCTGAATGACGACGATGCCGTTCGAGAACGCCGAGGGAAGCCGATGCTACGCTTTACCAAGCCAACGACCGCGCCATTTCTAGAAGCTGCAGAGGTGGAGTGCAACACTAGACGGCGCATCCAGCTCCTGCAGGACGGTGGAAGTGATGAGCTGTATTCCAAGATTGAACAAGTTCCATGGGAAGACGACATTCAGTGGGGATCGGATAACGAGAAGAAAAGGGATCATGACGACGCAAAGAAATCGAGTACAGCGCCACCAGCCAACACCTACAGTCGCAGCACTTCTGCTGCTGAGACCATGTGGGTACCGGACATGCGTCAGCAAGCGTTTGACATGACCAAGCCAGGTCTCCATCGCTGGGAGATTGACGGTGAGAGCAGTCGACCGAAAGCGACGGCTCCGAGAGCCCCGAAAGCAAATGCTCAAGATCTTCCTTGCGTGTTGAATGAAGAGTTTGAGCGAGGCGACTGGGTACGAGCGATCGGGTGGGAAGCGACGTGGACGATGCCGGACAGCCAGCTCGTGCTAGATGAGAACGATACGCACCTGATCTTTTTGACAAAGGAGATGGAAGAGCTACGACCGACGCTGCGTATTCCAGAGCGCAAGTTGGGTGCCGCGGAGAAGAAGAGACAAGAGAACAATGCCAAGTTGACGGCCAAGAACCACCGGATCAAGGATGTGATGGACCACCTCGAATTTGGCGATGAAGTCGCTGAGAACAAGTTAGGCACAGAAGGAGGCAAGAAGCCGAGTAATAGTCGTGTGAAGAAGAGTATAGGGTACGTCCATCACTCAATGCCGGCGATTAAGCTGACGCTGACAAAGCCAGAGCTGCCAAAGTCTAAGCTACGTGACTTTCATCGTCCTCGAGGCCGATTTAAAATCAACGAGCACGTTGCGTTCGCTCCACCGCAGCCCACGAGCTCCAAGGCGCCAAAGAACGACTCGTCCGTTGTCGCTCAGATCAAGAAGAGCAGCGACTTGAATCCGACGGCCGGCGGGAAGCTAGTCATGATCGAGTACACGGAGCAGAACCCTCCGGTGTTGTCCAACCTCGGCATGGCGTCTCGCATCCTGCACTATTGGCGTGCTCCGGAAGACGAGGAGAAGACGTTGGAGACGGCGTTCAAGAAACGTCCGAAGAAGTCACAGCCAAAGCCTCCGGACATGAAGATGGGTCAGGTGATTACGCTGGGCGAGAGGGACGAGTCGCCGTTCGTGGGCGACGTGCCACCTGGTCGAGTCGTCACGTCCTTAAACTCGAAGCTGTTCAAAGTGCCGCTCTTCAAGCACAAGCCTCGCGTGCCGTACGTGAAGGAGCCAGGTCAGCGCTCTCACGCTGCGTCGGAGCTCTTCCTGCTGTGCCGTAGCGCCAGTAAGAAGAAGGGTCTTGGTGTCCCTAAGTCCACGATGTACGTACTGGAGCTGCCGGACACATACTTGGCAGGCCAGATCGAGCCTCAGATGGAGGTACCGGCGCCAAACTCTCGCAGTGCCAACGACTTTATTCGTCCATACATGTCCTTCCACATCCTTCGATTGTTCAAGAAAGCAAGCGATGGCGAGCGACTGAAGATTGAGGACATTGCTCGTGCGTTTCCGAACCAGTCGAGTACTGCGACGCGTAAACGTATGAAGGAGGTGGCGACGTTTGAGCGTGGCGGTAACGACTCTGGCTGGTGGAAAAAGAAGCCGACATCGATGCTCACGAGTGAAGAGGAGCTGGCGGACAGCATCTCACCAGAGTCAGTGTGTCTCTATGAGAGCATGATGGCTGGTCATCGGAAGCTCATGGACATTGGACTAACGAGGATCTCGATGCCGACGGGCGTGAACACTGCTATCAACCACCTTTTGAAGCGACTGGAAGTGCGGAAGAAGACCTTGTCGCAACATATTATCGAGCCCCGAGGGCTGGACAAGCGCGCGAAGGAACGAGCGAAGACGGCACTCTTCAAGACCGATCCGGTCGTTCGGAAGCTGGAAAAAGAGATTCAGGTGGGACGGTACATCTACGAGCAACTGCAGCTGACGCCGTGGAATCTGACCAACAATTACGTCGAGTGTCACTTGCAAGGCAAGGGCTCTGGGATGCTCAAGCTCCGAGGACTTGGTGATCCGACCGGACGAGGGGAAGGATTTAGTTTCGTCCGTGTACCTCAGTCGCGTGCCAAGAAGCGAGATGGAGAGGACGATGGAGCAGGCAATGCAGCTGGATCGACGGCCGTCAAAGATGCAGTGGCAGCGGTGACGGGTACGGCGGCCGATCTGCGGAAGCTGAAGATGAAGGAGGCAGGAGACGTGTTGCGCAACTTGGGTCTAGCTGACGAAGACATTAAAAAACTGAAGCGATGGGATCGAATCCACATGGTGCGAGAGCTGAGTAGTCGAGCAACAGCACACGGCATGGCTGGGCCCTTGTCTAAGTTTGCTCGAGGGGCAAGGAAGAGTTTATCGGCACAGCAGCAAGAGTACAGAAAGCGATGCGACGAAATTTACGCGTGCCAGATGAATGTGCTATCGTCAGAGGAGCTTCCCGTGGCGTCGGATGAAGAGTCTGATGGAGAGGATGATATGTTTGATGAGCTGACGAAGGACCTAGAAGACGATATCATCGGCAGCTCTAACGGAGACAATAAGATCGCCAAGCGCGGGCCGAAGAACATTTTCTCCAAGGGAGGCGGAGGACTCAATCGGACGGTGGAGGCCGTGGCGGAGCGAGAGGACGCTGCCGAGTTGAGAAAGCTTTTGCGAGATATGAAGGAAGACGCAGGCGAGCGTCGGCCGGATGTGGACAGTAGCCAGCTGCGCAGTCAGCTCCAGGCAAGCGGTATTGAAAGTAGCAGTGCGTCCAGGACTGGCGCGTCAAGAGGAGAGTCGGGTTTTAACAGTGCCACGGCGACTCCTCCATCCCAAACCCGAGCGTCGTCTCCGTCCATGCCTACTCCTCAGCCGAGTGCAAGGCCAACGAAGAAGGCCTTGATGCGTACCACTCGGACGATCAAAGAGGACGGGAGTGAAGATGTGAAGATTGAGTTCATCACGGACGAACGGCAAGTGCGTGAATTCCAGCGGCAGGAAGCGAGACATTCACGCAAGGATAATGCCACGAACCGCAAGAGGAAGCGCGTCCTTGGTGCGGAAGAAGACGCTGCGAAGAAACGCAAGCAGCTCCAGGATGAACTGAGGCAGCTGCAGAGGACGGAGGAGCAGAACAAGGGGTATCAGGAGATGCTGCAGAAGCAAGGCCAGCCTGGATCCGGAGCCTTCGAGTCAACGCCCCCAAGGGGTGGCATCCGCTGCACCCAATGTGGACAAGTGGGTCACATGCGGACGAATCGGAACTGTCCTCTGTACATGGCCAGCAGCGAGGCCAAGCCGAAGAAGGAGGAGGTGGTGGACGCAGACGGGAAGATCACTGTGAACCTGTCGGAGCTGAGAGAGGGTGCACGGCGAGCAAATGAAGAGAAGAAGAGGAAGAGACTGCAGGAGCAGCAGGAGCAGGCAGAGATATACCGTCGGCCGTACTTGAACAACGTGGTGAAGCAGAGCAGAAGCCGTATGCCTAAGGAACAGCTAAATGAAACGCTCGGGCAAGTCGTGGACAACCTAATCGGTATGCCAGAGAGCGAGATCTTCCGCGCGGCAGTCAACCCAGAGGCTGTGCCAGGCTACTACCAGTTCATCAAGCACCCGATCGATCTCGGCGCGATCAAGCAGAAGACGGAGAAACAAGAGTACGACCTGATGCGTGACTTTGTGAAAGACCTGGAGCTCATGGTGAGCAACTCCAAGGCGTACAACGGCGACCCGAGCGTCTCGGTGATCACTCAGAACGCTGTACTTTTGCAAAAGAAGGCGCAGGAGGAGCTATCTCAGGTCAAGACGGAAGGAGGGTACACGCCTCGAGACTAGAAAGAAGGAAAATACATTCTTTGGCTTTAGGACATCACCTTGTTCTTTTTCAGGTACCCTGTGGCAAAGACACTAATGGCCGCTGCGATAAGACTGCATCCGACAAGCGTCTGGTGCTTCTCAAAGAGCTGTAGCGCCCTCGCCATGACGCCTTGGACCTCTAACACGGCAGGCTTTTTGTTCTTCTTGACAGCAGAAGACCGGCCGATGTCCTCGATGTCTCCGTCCTCGGTCTTCTTGTTCTTGTTCTTGAGCGCAAGCTGGCCGCAGGCCCCATCAATGTCCATCCCGTGGTTCTCACGGATCGTTACCTTGAGGTTGTACGGATTGCGCAAGACGGAGTGAAAGGCTTGGATGGCTTCGCGGGACGGAGCGTTGTAGGCTGCGTCCACTTCCGTCGCGTTGTACGGAATGAGATTCACGTGCACGGAACGATTCTGGAGCAGCTTTCCGAGGTCATGTGCGGTTTCGATCGAGTCATTTACGCCTTCCAGCATACAGTACTCGACCATGACCATTCGGTTCTCCCTATTTTCATACTGTTAAAATTGGACAATTCTAATCAATGCTGTTAAACACACTTTTGGGCAAGATGCTCGTCGACAACGGTCATGAGCTTGTCTAGCGGGTAAGCAGTTGAAGTTGGAACGATTTCGGACCGAAGTGTTTGTGTCGGGGCGTGCAGAGACAGCGCCAGTCGGACCAGTGGAGCGTCCTATGAGTAGAGTTTAGTCTTCGAGCATATTTATGTACGTGAATGCGTAGGACCTTGTTGAGTTGGCGGATGCGGTGAATGACACCAACAGTTGAAAGCGTGATGTGTCGTGGGGCGATGCCAAAGACGCTAGTCATACCTCGGATGGCATCCAGTACAGCGTCGTAATTGTTCAAGGGCTCGCCCATGCCCATGAAAACAACGTTTCGGATAGGAGCAAAGCGGAAGGCAGCTGCCAACTGCTCTAGGATCTCCCCACTGCATAAGTCGGCAATGATGCCCATGGTCCCCGTTGCACAGAACGTGCAGCCCATTTGGCATCCTACTTGGGACGACACGCACAGCGTGTGTCTGCCTGTGTGCTTCATGATGACTGCTTCGACCTCGTGACCATCCTGCAGTCGCAGCAAAAGCTTGATTGTACCATCGCTGGACTCTTGCTTGGTAATAAGGCTTAAAGAACTGACAGTGAACTCCTCCGCCAGTCGCTTTTTCAGCTTATGAGGCAAATTCGGCACCTTGTCCAAGTTTTTCTCTTCCGGATGCTGAGCCAAGTACCGCCAGATCGTCGTAGCATGTAGCTCTTTAAATCCTTCCGCTCGAAGGAACTCTGGCAGTCGTGTCTGGTCCAGCAGAGGCTGTGGCGATAGCGACCTCTTCTTGACCATGTTTGTTGGTTGTCAATTTTAGTGTCATTTAGCAGGTTTTACTTGTGACACACTCCTTTTCTTCCCTTCGTAACACAAAGCATACAAATTGAAGGGTATGATAGCTCTTCCATTGCACATCATAATGCAAGTAGGGCGTTGAATTAATCTTCAGCTTTGCCTGTGATTGGTCCCATATGGGCAACTGCGCTCGGATTGGAGGAAAATCTGGCAAGACGAACCACAAAACTTGACACAAAACACAAAAGCGTCGACTCGGCAGAAGAAGGGAGCTTCGGAGGTGATGAGCAGCCCCAGCAGCAACCAGAGCCAAGGTGCCGCCTCCCCTAAGCTAACTACGGATACAGCTGCCACCACCCAGTATGTTACGCTCCATTCGCGCGTCGGAAAGCGGTACCAGGCCGTTATCCCGCCAATGATCAGCCCGGCACCGACCGATCTGAGCCATGGCAAGTCAAATGCCTTTCGAGACGCAACAAAGAAAGACCCTCGGACTCAGCTCTACATTCCCAAGACAAAATACTGTCCAGATCGCGCCGAAGGTACTTGTTTATTTCTTTTTATATGCGTTAAATTAAAAATCGAGTGCCAATATCACCCTCCATTGTATTGTGCATTGAGTATGTTGTGCATACCCACTACCTGAGTATCATCAAACCTATTCTCTGTTTTGCATATGAGTATTCTTGTCGGAAAACTAAGCTTGGATGGAACAGCACTGGGAGATGAACTCGACAAGTACTTGGACCTCGCTCGGTCCCTTCGTGATGGTGCCACCTTTGATACGGAAGAACAGGTCAAGGAGCTGGCACTGAACTACCTTCATCGATTTAATTATCAGCCAATTGATGCCGCCTGTTGCCTCTACGCGCGACATAGCCTAGAAGTTCCTCAAACCGTTGCAGCAGTTCAGCAGACGTCGACGGATCCTGCTGCTGTCTGGATCACTACACTATACCGCATCCTTCGCCAGTCACGACTCACGCAGCAGGACGTCACGAAGCTTCAGGAGCTGAGCACGAAAGCGAAGAAGATGGATCGTGCTAGATTACCTGAAGCGGAAGCTGGTGTGGTCAGTCGACTCCTCCAGCGCCTGTCCAAATGGCAGAAACGATGTCGAGAGGTGCAGAATAAAGTGACGAACCGTGTGGACCTCATTCGCCTTTTGTACGAAGCGGAGGACTTGCAATTTGAGTGTGAAGAGAGAGAAGCTATTCAACGTCGCGTCTTATCTTTTGATGACGCATATAAGAAACTAAAGTCTGCCTTGGAACGACCTTCTAGGAAAAACCATCCGCGTGTGAAGCTGGTGGAACTAGAAAAGTTGTTCATGTCGACGACAGAGCCGTTGATCAGTTTCCCGGATCGTGCAGAGATCGAAGCGACCGTGACGCAGGCTCGTGAGCTCCAAGACACGATGACTCGTATGCTGGCCGAAGATAAAGTGAGCTTGCCAGCGATGAGAGAAGTAATGTCTCGTCTTGACTCGGTGCCAGTGAACTTTGACAAGGAACTAGAAAAGTTCCAGCAAAAGATGCTAAGTGCGCAAGACTGGCTGGCCAAGGCTCGCAAGTGCATTCCCAAGAAACGCCCGACGCGACGTGTCGGAGGCGGTGAACCGAAGAAAGTGGAGCTAGATGCCATCCGTGCGCTGGTGGATGACGCCCCGTGCGACGACAGCGCCGAGGTGTTTGAGATGCAGGACCTCCTCGATTGCGCCGATGAATGGGCGCGTAAGGTGAAAGAGGCGATTGAAGGCACGGGTGAGGCACCCATCGAGCACCTCCGAGAGCTACAGGAAGAAGCAGATGAAATGCCTGTGGACATGGATGAATGCAAGTACCTTGGCGCTGAAATCGGTGCTCGTGAGTGGTGCGCCGAAGCAACAGAGATGCTGGCCAAGCGCAAGAGTCTGCGGCAACTGGAACGCATGGGTGAGCGAGCTCAACAGATTCGAAAGCAGTTGCATCCAAAGAAGCAGTCTCGTTGGAAGCCACAGGTGGAGAGAGATATTCATGCGTCTGTCGACAGTGCTCGTCGGTGGGTAAATGAGGTGCGAGATAATGTCGGTTCGGGCGTGTTCGACAAGCTCGTGGCAGCTGCGTCGTCCGTGGACATTGCCACATTGCTGCCTAAGCTAGAGGCAGCGGGCGCATCGAATAAGCAGAAAAAGACGATGGAGGCGGTTGAAAAGGTGCTGGCAAAGGCTGACAAGCTCACGGTCGACGTCTCTTCGTACGTGAACCCAATGACGAGGTTGCTAGATGAAGCCAAGCGATCACAGGAGCAGGCCAGGGAGACACTAGCCGTTCTCAACGGCACGCAGCAAGGAGAAGGTCCGCTCGACTTTATGACCACGAGAGCTCTGCAGGAAAAGGTGGAAGCTTTCCCCTTCTCGTTCGAGGAAGGAGAACAGCTCAGTGCTATCCTCGAGAGCGAGCGTGGGTGGGCTAAGCGTGTTCGAGAAACGCTTCCTCCTCGCCAATCACGCAAGAAGCGTAAGCTGGCGGACGGAGTGACGATGGCGTTCTTGGAGTCACTCTTGGCCGAAAGTCAGCAACTCCACTTTGACTTTCCAGATGAGATTGGACTACTTCGGAAAGAATTGGATGAAATGCGTGCTTGGGAGGCAAAGGCGGTGCAGGTGCTTGAGACACCTTTGAACGAAAGCATACAGCAGGTGTTGGCGACGCTCCAATCATTTGATCTAAAGGTGCATGCAAAAGTGCAGCAAGGGAAGGAAAAAATGCTGGCGTCGGACCCGACGTTTCAGCAACTGCGTGCTGAAGAGCAGGAAGTTTTGGACACACAAGTGCAGGATCAAAGTGCAGCGACTGAAGAACCAGCGGAAGACGCATCCGTGTCGGTGGTACCACAGCTGAATGCAGCTGCAAGCGTCTTCTCTCGCGTCGAGTCGAGTGTGCGAGAGTCGCCCGAGTTCCTGCAGGTGGATACGATCGTCACGCACATTCGAATGGAGACGGGATGTCTGCAGAGCGTGCAGAGCAAAGAGCATCGCGTCCGAGCCTCTGCGCCTCCGACGTCTGCCACTCCTTTTCAGACAAATGAAGGCCAGATACCGGTTCTTCAACCGCTGCTGTCGGCCGTGGAGCAGAGTCTGGAGGCACTCAGCAGTCTTGAACTCAAGTCGGAGAAGCGAGCGAGTGTCGAGACATTGGTGCAACTGGCTGACGACGGCGACACGGCTCTGACGGACAACATAACGGAAGGTGCGGTCAAGCAGCTCAGCCAGTGGAAGCAGCAGATCCAGCAGGTGCTGGAAGAGTCGCACTTGCTGAGCGCTGTGGCACCGAAGAGCGCGGTGCTTGAGACGACTGTTCGACTAATCGACTGGCTGCTTTCATCCCGCTCGATCTTCTACGATGAAGCGCTGCCCCTGAATGACCTGTCGGACAAGGGTCGTGAGCTACGAAATTCGTTGTCGGAGATGAAGCAGGAACAGGCGCTTCAGGTATGGGTGCTACAATCGCTCGAAACCATGCTGTGGCCACTCCCGTACCTTGAAGCTCAAGAGCACGTTGTCGCAGCATGGAAAGACCGCGTCTCTGCTTGCATCAAGCAAAAGTCTGCTTCTCTCCATGAAATGCGCAGGCTGTTGGCGGAAGGCAGCCACTTGCTTATGGAGCCAGAGGCCTTCAAGCAGATTGTGGATGAAGTGAAGCGAGCCAAAGTGTGGCTTGGGAAGCTAAAGAAGCGTGTGAAAACGTTGATGAACAAGAAAGAGGCGAGGTTGACGATGAATGCTACCAAGGCTTTAGTGGAGGATGGTGAGCAGCTAGCTGTGGAACTCCCTGCGTTTGAACTGCTCAAGGAGCAATACGAAAGTGCACAAGACTGGGAAAGCCGTGTATTGTCCTCCGGGCTAGAAAGCGGGCAAGCACGTATCGCCCAGTTGGTTGGACTGTTGAACGAGTACGATGGCGCGAGATTCTGGGTCGACCTAGACCACCACCGAGAGGTGCTCAAGTCAGCGACTGAGAGGTACTGCATCTGTCGCCAGCCGTTTGATGGATTCATGATCGGGTGCGACCATTGTGACGACTGGTTCCACGACAACTGCATCGGTATGAGCAAGGACAAGGCTGAGAAAGTTGAACACTACACCTGTCCGTCGTGTACCATTCTCCAAGGTCTGTCTGCTGTGCTGACACAAGAACGCGGCAACCAAGCCACTCTTTGGGATGACTCCACGACAGAAAAGAACTATGAAAAGCAATACAGTTCGGCACACCGAAAGATCAAACGTGAGGAGAAGGCGATTGAGCGCAACGAAGAGTTGTTGCAGAAAGGTGAACGACAACTCAGTCATCTCGTGACTTGCATCGAACAGCTCGAAGCACACAAAGGTCCGGCACCAATCGAGCCTACACCACCAACCGTCGCTGATCAAGCAGAGGGTGTCCCGCCACCAGCGGCTGAAGATGTAGAAGTACGTCTAGCGAAACTGCGAAACGAGTATGCTGATGCGAAGGCGCAAATCCGCGACATCCATGACTCACTTCGACTGTCACGTGACCGACTGCAACAGGCGCATACGACGTTACATGGACTCAAACGGGAGCGCGAATGTCGAGATGAGCGACTACCACTAGCACGGAAGTGGGTCCACGCCACCGCGGTGTTGCTGAACAACACGTCTGTCTTGCGCCGTTTGAACATGGCTGCCGACTCGTTTATGCCGAAAGAGTATGCAGAAGCCATTGCGGAAGCCAACAGCGGGAGCTTTCCTATTGAGCAAGGGTTCCCTGAAGTGCGTACATATGTCAAGCTGCTTCGACTCACCGGTTGGGTATGCTGCGTCGTCGGCATGCTTCAAGAACGTCCGTCCCGCCGCACACTTGCAGACGCCATCACATACGCAGCATCCTACAACTTGTTAGACGTGAAGACGATTGCTCCCTTACGTAGTGTCGTCAGCCGCATGGACTCGTGGATCAACAAACTTCACAAGTGCATGTTTAAGACTTCGAACAAGGCACAGAGATTAGCACGGCTGAAGGTTCTTCTAAACGAGTACTCGAAGCTCCCTCTTACATGCCACTGGGTCGATGCCGTCGAGAACTACGTCAAGAAAGAGGATGGAAACGTTGCTATCGACCATCGCTCTGGACGCACCCTTTCGTTACAAGATGCAGAACAGGCAGCAGTCGCCGCAGTGACGGCGGCTACGGCTGAGACTGCGGCTGACGCAGCTACGGCAGCGCAACAGAAATTGCCTAGAAAACGACGACCGTATAACCGCAAGGAGAAGACCATCGCTGGACCTGCGAAAAAGAAGTTGAAAAGCAAAGACGAGGAGGGTACAGAGATCAAGGACGAATTGAAGGATGAAACCACGGAAGAGGGTGGAACCGAGTCCAAGCAGGCTGAAGACGCGCAACTGAAGACTGAGGCAGCGCCGATGACTATGGTACAGGATAGCGAGGGCAAGCCCGTAGGGAATTCTTCTCGAGGAACAGAGCAAAAGGATGAGACGATGGCTCCGACGGCAGCATCAACAGTGTCGGCGTAGATGGAATGCGGAGATTTGCACATCGGGTAACGTATGATTTCAGTAAGCGAAACATGAGGCTTCGTTTGCGTATTTCATTTGATCCACGTTGAAGCGAATCGACTTGGGTTATTTTTAGTCACCCTGTCCTTGTTCCTTCGCATACAGCAACTCTCGGATTCACCTTGCAGATTGGGAACATGTACCGTGGGAGAAGGACGAAAGCCACACAAGCAGTGCAAGAGATGGCGCCTCACCCGCCAGCTTGTATCTCGCAAAAGATGATGCCTGCCGAAGAGAGTAATGTTCAGGGTCCATCGTCTACTGGCGTCGAAGTCAACACAATGAGGTTTGAAAAGGAGGGACCGCAAGATATTGACGGGCTTCATGATGAGGTGATGATTTCTGAATCTGAAAAGGAAGCTGCAGAAATCTTAAACAGCATGAGCGCGTCTTGCAAGCGTCATGACGAATGGTAAGGTTGCGACAAACCCATATATCTCACGCTAGAGATTTACTCGATACATGCTTTTCGTAATTTCAGGTACTCAAAGATAAGCGCAGAGGTGAATGATGCTAGTCAAAACATGGTTGACATGGGCAACCACTATGCACAAATGAACGAGGAGCTAAACGACCTTGCTGCATTATGTGAGAACGATATCGACGGTGAGAAAATCGACCAGCTCTACCGCAGTCTCCCTTTGGAAGAGCAGCAAAACTTGATTGCTTTTACGATATAAATAGACAATCGCTCTCTGGGTGTGGTCTTCAAAGATTAGTAGGTGAAACGATAAATAAAAATAAATTACCTTTAATTTGCTTCTTGCTCTAGTATGGAAGATGAGCAAGATGAGGTGGACTACTCGCAGTGGCAACAACTCGTTCTTCAGCGAGTCAATGAAAACGTTTTCACGCTAGGCACATTGCTCTCGTCTGGATGTGACCGTTTGGTCGTGCTTAATCTGCAGCGCAACTCGATTACGGACCTTGAACCGATTCAAATTACCGCCGGGACTCTTCGTTATCTCGATGTCTCTTTTAACAGCATCGCCAAATTACCAGGTCGAGCTTATTGGAAGAAGTTCAAGCAATTGACCTTTTGCTTTTTGGAGGCCAACGCACTCGAGAAATGGACTGAAATACAAAGGCTGCACGTTTGCTCTTCATCCCTCCTCTGGTTAAAGCTCGCAGGCAATCCGGTAATGGAGAAAGAAGGATCTCGTCAACAGCTCATTCTCAAGCTTCCTTTCCTTAAAGCTATTGACAAATTCACCGTGTCCGACGTCGAAGTATATGCCGCACAAGGTATACCATCTTCGAAATCTATAAGATGTTACGTATCTCATGCGTCTAACTTTTGGACAATGCACAGGAGGCTCGACTAGACCTTCCCTGTTACCCATATTCCGAAATATATCCGTTCTGGCTGAGCGAGTAGAATTCGACTCAGACAATGATGCGCTGGAGTACGTTGAGAGTGCTAAGAAGAATATACAGCGCGTGTATCGCGAGAGCAGTCCAGTGGTTTTAGTGCAGCGTATTGTACGAGGCTATTTATCTCGAAGTTTTATTTTATCGCGAATTAGCACGTTACGCCAGCTAGTCCTTCTAGTTCAAAAGGTTACTAGAGGCTTTTTACTCCGAATTAACTTACGACGGGAATTTGTTCGTCTCATGGGTGAACGAGGGGAGAAGATCATTCTACTGGGCTATGACGGAGGGATTGGTGTGCCTTCCAAAACTGCTCGTGGGTTAAATAAACTAACAGACGCTGTGAGAGAGTGGAAAGACCGATATCATCACAAAAAAGAGAGAGCTGCACTCAACAGAATCCGTGCTTGGTGTCGTATGATGCGAAGACAGCAGAAACTAAAGGCAGAGAGACTTGTACGAAGTCATCAAGAGATCCTGCTCTATTACACACCAGACGTGGAAGATGGACTGAGAGATTTGGTAATACAAAGCATTGTTAGAGACCCGTTTCTCGTTAAAAAGCTGCCTTCAATAGAAGACCGCATCGCCTTCTTCCAAAGCCGGTGTCTACAATCGGGTGTTCGTCTTCTTCGACGTCCTCAGGATCAGAGCGAACTGAAGGGCGTTTCTCGTGTTGGTGTCCATGGCTTAATGCGGATATTTTCTAATGATATGGAGAATGAATTCGAGCTGCTGCATAACGAGAAAAGCATTTTGATCCAAGATATTGCAGACATCTCTACTTGCCTTAAAAACATCACATCAAAGATGAGCAATATCGAGCGTGTTGATAACGTCTATTTGCCGATCGTTAAAGCCCAGCTTGAAAAGCGGCTGACAATCTGCAGTAAGAAGCTTCGTCGTTCTTCTCTTCGAGCTCAGACATTACGGCAAGGCCATGCAAACGTAGCAAAGTTTGCAATAACAAGGACAAAAATACGAGTTCGAGGTTTTAACGTTCAGCACAACTACGATGACCAGGGAAAAGAACTCGGAAAAAGGTTAGATCTGATTCAAGAATACCCTACACTAAAGGTATTCGTAGCTTACAGCATAGACATGTTCTTGCAACTGGAGAGCAAAGTTCGCTTCATGACAAAAATCGGACTCGTTAGCAAGGAATCTATAGTTCTTTCTCATTACAAAGTCCATCAACATACTGCAGTGACGATCATGCAAGCGACTTGGTGGCGGTACAAAGCGAAACGCAAGGACTTGGAATTGCAAGCAGAAAGAAGAAGAGCTTTAGTATGTCTGCAGAGGTGGTGGCGATGGCTTCGAGGAACTGGTCACAGGCTAGCATTTCTTCGTGAATGCCTTCTACTTGGCTCTACCATTAACTCGAATACATTGTTTATGGAGGAGCATGCTTTTAGATTGCTGACAGACCCGAGTTGGTGGAGTCGTGCCAACTCTGTAATGCGCCCATGCCAAGAGCACGAGTTGATTTGCCGCATTGTTGGAAGTTGTGTCCAGGTAGCCCTTCCGTCTAGCTATATGCAATTGTATGCAGTAGCAAAGGCTCAGCAGCCTCTTAACAAAGATGCATCTCGGTCTGTCAAAGCTGCCACCAGTCAGCGCTGTGGTGCGTACCTGCCTCTTTGGCTGCCGGACTGTCCAGTGCATAAACTGCGGTCGATAGAAGATTATGATGATGATGCAACATCGCGCTTGCTGCTTGATAAGGTTCTCGTTGAGCCAACGTTACTGGAAAGAGAGCTTATTATTGCAACAAATGAGCAGCAATCTGAAAGTTCGGGTATGAGTAGCAGCTATCGGTTGTTCAATACATTTGGACTGGTGAACGCTGCTCAAAGTCGGGTGCTTCGAGTAGCGAAAAAACTGGCAAGACACACAAAGCATTCATGGCAGTTGAAGTCACCGCTTTATGCTCTTGAAACTACTTCTTTCGTTAGATTAACATTTGATTCCTTGAGTGAGGCTCGAAGACGTGCCCTCATCTTGCTGCATAAGACGTACGATCCCATTTCGGGTGGATTTGCTCGTTTGTACTCACTGGAAGTTTTGTTGAGCGCAGGTTTGCGTCATCACCAGGTATATCTCAGCACTGCATAGATAGCACAATACGAGTACTAACCAAGTAAATTGCATCAACAGTGGGCCATCTCTCAAATAGTCTCAAAGGAGGAAGTCCATCAGCTTGATCTAGACTGCAGGCTCTTGCTCCCGAGAAGTTTACCTTCGCCCTGGCTCAGTCGTCTTGAGGCGAAGCTCAATATTCAACCGGAGCTGTTGAAGAAAGTGAATAACCAGGTCTATGAAGTAGTTAATATCGAAGCTCGAGACTCGCTGCAACAGTCCAAAAAAGATCAAATAGGGAAGGCCAGTCCTTGCAAGCCATCTATACGTATTCCTTCATTGAGGCCTTACACGACAAGTCCGAAGAAGCCGGCTGAAATTCGTGTGATTTCTAATCCATCTTTCGGCAGAAATGAAGATGGGAAAACACGCACACCTTGTCGGCCTGATACTACTGCGAACGACGTAGGCTGTTCATCCGGTTGGAGCCGTCATCGATTGCTTTTAGATAAGGCTGGGTGCAATGAGACGGTGATCAGTTGGAAGAATCATGAGGAAGAACGGAATGCAACTGCTCACAAGGTTCGAGCTTTGCGAGAGGAGGAAGACAGGGCAGTAGAAGCCGAGATTGTGGATCGCCGCTTGCGTCAACGGGAGAAAGCTGCCGAGATTGCAGGCGATAAAATGGCCATTGATGTCCAGCTGCAGCGCCAACGGTATGAACGAGAGATTGCAAAAATCGAGCAGCAAGAGAGGATGGATAAGGAGAAAATGGCGAGTCGGTGCAGGAAGCTAGCTCAGAAATTTGAAGACCAGTTTGTTGTCCAGACAGGAGCGATGATGCGTCTAAAGTCTACAAGCACGATCCAACGAAAGCTTAGAATGAAAGACGACGCTCGAACGCGAGAAATGATGCGTATCCGATCACGAGAAGAAGGCGAGAAGCGGAGGCGAGATCTTGCAGAGACGTCGATATTCGCTCGAAAGCACAGGACTAAGCAGGAAGTCAGAGTCCGTACGGAAGGGCAGTTGGAAAAAGCCAAAGCTACTGGGTTAAAGCGTTTGCGTGATATTCGTCGACGCATGCAAGAAGACCGTGATGTGAGGCAACAGTTGTGCCAACTTCTTCCATGATACCGTGTTGCTTTCTATCTCTTCAAGATCGTTGTGGTAATAATAAATTAAGGCACGTTCAACTTGATCCTTTAAATCGAAACGCTCTTCAAACACAAAGAAGGATAGAGCGAATGAACAGTGCGACTGCCGGTTGGCGACCCACGACCTTGAGCGATGCCAGCAGGGAACGGTGGGCGCGTCTCCTGGTCAGGGAGCTAGCTGATTTGGGCTACGCTGGGGCTGCAAGTGAGCTTCAAAAAGAAGCCGGGGTGCAGCTTCGCTCGGATGCTATGCGCAAGATACAGCAGTTTCTGCAAAATCAGGATTGGGCATCCGCGTTGGACATGGTGTTGAAAAAGAGTGAAGATGGGGGAGTAACGATGCAAACAGCGTCAGCCCAGAATGAAGCAGCACTGATCTTGCGAAAGCGTCAATTCATTCAAGCTGTGCTCGAGGGAGATTCCTCGACGGCTAGACGGGTTTTCCGAGATAAACTGGCGCCGCATCACGCAATTGTACGTGCTTTGGGCTCATTTTTAAGGCAATGGTAGATTAATTTTCTTGCGATGTGACAGAGTGACGACGAGGTGGAAGATTTGGCGACGCTCCTGCTTTGTGAAAGTGAAGAGGATGTAGACATGATGGCTAAGGATGTGTGGCGAGAGCCTGACGTGATGAACTTTGTTGAAACGTCTGCTGATTTTAATGAAGTCGTCCCGCAGGGTTCACTCCAGGTATGCTGTAGCTTTATACGAACACAACCGGGTATCTTTACATATATTGTTCCACTTGTAAAGTCAATGATGGCTCTCGGCGAACGAGATCTGTCGCGCGTGCTATCGAAAAAGACAATCTTTGCTCCGAAGGCTCATCAGTCGCTTTCAAAAGCCGGTCGAGTTGTCCCCCAGTGCTCGGACGTTTTGCTGATTCACCGATCCGATGTCCAGGAGATCTTATTCTCTCCAGACGGTAGACTCCTAGCGTCATGCTCAAAAGACGGCGCCATCCTTATCTGGAAGCTCCGAATCGCTGAGGCCAACTGCGGCACTCGTGCTTTGGTACGACACTATGTAACTTGTATCGGATATAAATGCCAAAACTTACACGACGTAGCGTGCAAAGCTCATTCACCAATTGCCCAGTTTGCGTGATACGCCGGTGCAATCCGTCGCCTGGTCTCCGGACAGTAAGTACCTGCTGAGTTGCTGCGAAGGTAGCAACATTATCCAGCAGTGGAACTCGGGTGTATGTCGTTTTCATATGTGCATTAATGGAGCTCGAATGACACGCATGGAGGTAGACTGGTCACCGTGAGCACGTGCTTCATCACCCGACAGAGTGTATCCAGGTCCTTCGGTGGGTGCCAAACGGAAAAAAGTTTCTAAGCGGCAGTGCCGACAACCGGCTCATCCTTTGGGTACGTCGTTCTGATAGCATTGCATCGATAGAGGTCGACTGACCAGTGATAGAACGCTGAGAGTGGTGGGATCGAGTGTCAATGGACCGGCCATCGCGTGCTGGACATAGCCGTGCATCCATGTGGAACACAGGCGTTTGTGTTGGTCTCTGCGTACAATATTTACATCGTCGATCTCGAGTCTGAATCGAACGAACTTTTCTTCAGCTCGAAGAAGAAGATTGCTAAGATCACATTATCTCCGGATGACGGCCGCTTCCTCTTGGTGTCCTTTATCAAGTCGAAGGAAATTGGAGTCATCCCAGTAGGCAAGCATAAAGTGAAGACGGTGTGCAGGGGACTCGCCAGCCAACGATACATTTTGACGCCTTGCTTTGCAGGAAGACAGAACGAACTCGTCTTGTGCGGCGGAGAAGGTTTGTGTAATAGGTTTCTGTTGTTCTGTAGAAACTCATTTTGCGTAGACGCACGATTATATGCTTGGAAAGTGGAAGATGGAGAGCTCGTGGTGTGCCAGGGCGGACACACGGGAACAATCAACTCTGTCCAGCGCCACCCGTGCTACCCGGAGATTATCGCGACTGCCAGTGAAGACGAGACGGTGCGGCTTTGGACGCTACTGCCGGACACTGGGCGCCAGAGTGACTGAGGCTCTTTCTATTCAATCCGTTTCATGTCTTTCGTGCGTAGGATAAATATATCAAAGGATGAGAACTTTTCGTCAGTGTGTTGGTTGGTTTGCAGCATGCTGGATCGAGACGGTGGTCTAGCAAACTATGGTACATTCACCATTAAGTGTACTGTAAATGACGCTAACGCTTCTAGCCGAACAGATACATGGAGGCTCGCAAAGTCCATGGAGCATTTCGACATGTTGGTGCAAGCCCAAAGTGCACAGAATGAGTCTACGCTCCGTCAACTGTGTCTTCGTGCGCTAAATCTCTTTCAGAACCTTCCATACTCTCCCATCACATGGCTTTACCTTGTTCTTCTTGGCGCCGTGGCTGCACTCTACGGGTACCTCCCCTTCCATCATCACTGTTACCCCAATTATATCATATTGTTGCTAGACTGCTCATTGACGAAGGCATTCGGGGTCTACTTAACATTCGAGAGTACTTATACGAAGCAGGAGGAAGTAATACTGTCATCGGCTTCATGTTCTGGGCATCCTGGTGCTCTGTGGCAGGGGTCATGTCCACTGCTTGTGGTCACTTCCTTTCTCCATCTAGTGACGGATCGGGTATCCCTATCGTTCGAGCATTGTTCGCTGGCGTCTATCAGAACCCTGCTTCTGGCGTACTGTCAATGCGGACCTTTTTGGCAAGATCGGTCGGCACGATCCTATCATCTGCCTCTGGTCTTTCAGTTGGAAAGTCGGGTCCATACACACACCTGGTGGCAACTTTCGCCTACCACCTTGGCAACACGCGCTTTTTCCGACGATCTTACTTTGGTCCGGAATCCTTTTCGCACCTGAGAGCCGCCGTTGCATGCGGTATTACTGCATGCTTTGGTTCACCATTAGGTGGAGTGTTGTACAGCATTGAGGTGACAACTAAGTACTATGAGATCAAATGTCTATGGGAAGGCGTGATTGGTGCTGCCATTTGTATGCTCGTGTTTCGCATGACAAGCTTTCTTCATCGAGATGCCCTGTTTGAAAAGACATCTTTTGAGCGCTTCGACATGGACTGGGACATGTTTGCCTTCCTCATTCTTGGTGTACTCACTGGCGTACGCACTCTGTTGTACATAGTCGCCTCTATTATTTAATATCGTTTACATGTAGCTTACCGCGGGTCTCTTCTGCAAGGTGGCACAGATAATCCGGATCATCCAGCAGAGGTTGCTCATGAGATATCGTAGTTCAGTTCTGAGTTGGCACCGACGACTCGTTCATGTTCTCATTATCTGCATGACAACCGCTGCTCTCACTTATCCAATGAGCATCATGCGCCTGTCGAATGGAGCAATCGTGAACGAAGTCTTTCGCCGAGAGCCGTTGAGCCGGCATGAATGGACGGAGTGGACCGAGTACCCTCTGGTTGCATTGATGGTGTACACTGTTTTAAAGTTTGTGCTAAGTGTTTTGCCGTGTGGAGCCCCCATCTCACAAGGAGTCTTTGCACCGTTGTTCACGATTGGCGCTGTTATGGGCCGTCTGTATGGTGAGACGCTAATGAAGTATTGGAACCCGTCCCAGTCTCCAGCCGCCTATGCTGTCGTTGGTGCTGCTTGTTTTGCATCATCAGCAACCCAGACCGTATCCACGTCTGTGATCTTTTTCGAGCTAACGGGCCAACTCAGCCACCTAATTCCTGTAATGCTTTCGTGCATTGTGGCCTACTTCGTTAGTGGCACAGTTGCGCCGTCGATCTATGATATTCTGGCAGAGTGGGCGGGGCTACATGCCGTCTGCTTTGACGCTAATGAGTACCTATGGATTCAACAACAGGCATTTGCTTGCATGAAAGACCCAAAAGTAGTGCTTACGCGAGAGACAACGTACGCAGAGGCATTAGTTGCGATGGTGCGTACACAAAGTTGGTAGTATCATGTACGAAACTCATGCGAGAGTACTTGTAGGAATCGTTTCCGAAAGAAGAATATTTTCCGGTCTGCGAGAGCAAGCAGAGTGCCGTTTTGCTGGTATTTTACTTTTGCAAGAAGTCCCTAGATGTGGATAACGTCTTTTACTACGCAGGGTTCGATTCGACGTCATGACCTGCAAGTCAGTATCAATCGCTTCCGATTGACAAGCAAAAGCGAAGTAGTTTTTAGTGCTCGCTTAATGAAGCCAATTCGGTGTGCTTATGTTTTTACCCACGATAGGAGACTAGCGAAGACGCTGAAAAACCGGCAGCTAGAAATATTTTTAAGATGATTGCAGATACTTTGTCGCTATCACGCCACAAAGGAGTTGCGCGAATCGAAGACATGTCCCTCCTCAACTCCCGTGCTGCCAAAGAGAAGTCAGATATGAATGAGGTACATCATTTAATGTTGTAGCTGAATATGTAGATATTTATCCTTTCGTAGATCTTACAATTGGGACCTCCTTTTTCGCCGTGGTCGTATACGTCAGTTCCTATCGATTCATATCCACCCCAGGTATGTTCGTTGTCTTTTTTGTCTTAGCAGTGAATTCACAGACGTGATCATAGGTTGGCGAATACGTCTCACTCAACCACGTTCGAAAGATTGCATCCATGGCAATGTGGACGGAAGTTTATGTTGTGCATCATGGCCATTTAGTTGGGACGGTCAAATTCGATTCTACTTTACACCACGGTCGCCGATTTAGTCAAAGCTCTGAACAACCAGTAATGGTGCCGAGTGGAAAGCATATGCTTAAGCCCAAAATCGTTGAGAGTCAAGTAGCAAATGAAGGCGAGTCGTTATAACTCAGAAATACACCAACTAGACGAATAGTCGACTTGACCACTTGAATAGAGTTTGTTGCCGTTAAAGGTATTTTTATCGACACAGGGAGCCAGAATCAACAACAACGCTACTCACTGAGTTAAAAAGAGACATTCGAGATTTACCTTGATTTCAGGGTGGTCACCTAAGTTGTCAAAACTCGTATTATAAGTTCATGTCTTGGGCACTGATGTTTTGGGCGTCTAATTTTTTCGTCCTATAATCCATATCAGCTGCCTCCGGAGGCAGCTGATATGGAAATCTCGGATGTTGATCATCTGAAAGGTCCAATGTTTTCTGCAGGCCGGTGAAGATGATAATGAATGCAGACTACTGATAACTTTTGCACGATTAGGAAGCTTTGATACCCCCTATTAATACAGTTTCCCAAAGGCTTTTGATCCACTAGGACCTTCCTTCAGCGTTCATCAAATTCAAACCCTGAATTCTATGTTACCCGCTCTGCCAACGTAGTGTAGATAAGAATAAAAATAGAATGTGTATATGCTAGAGTAACTATATTTATACGCCATGGGCGACCCATCTGCTCATCCTAGATTCGCATCATTCGTTCCCGAAGTAGCCAAGTAGAAGGCAAATGCAGCGAAACGAAGTCGAAGCTTTTCTGCCCGTAGGCCTTGGCACCACTGACCTTTGGCGTAATCTAAGTCTAGAACTTGATGGTAAAACGACGCTGGAGAAGCCTCATGTATCGAAGAAGGTGCTTATAAAAGGCATCAAGATGCAGTCGGAGGCTCTGAAATTCCTCGTGGACGAAATGGAGCGTATGCACGAAAAGATGGCCATTTTGGAGCGTGAAAGCAAGAACACACAAAAGTACGTGGAGCGCGTAAATGGAAAGCTGATCACATTGCAAGGTCAGCATGAGGAGGTGGTAATTCAAACGAACGAACTAGCTGTCACGCAAGAAGAGCAGGGTATTAAGCTGCAACAGATTGATATATTGCATGAGGCAGTCGAAGCAGCGAAGCAAGAGGTGAGAGATATGGGTCCTAGGATTGATGCTGTCCGAGATGTACACGACCAGTTTGTCTCAAAGGTAGAAGAAGACATGAATGCAATGCGTCAAGAGCAGGCTTCGACGCAAGAATTCGCCATGCAGTTAGAAGATCGCATGAATACTGAAGAAAAGGAATTATTCCTTCACTCGGACAAGATTATACACGGGAAGCTTTCTCTAGCAATGTGGATGGAGCAAGCTGATAAAGATAAGAAAAAACAGAGCGAATCACTGAAGGAGTGCATTGAGAAGATGGACAAGCAGGGAAAGAATGTCAAGAGTATGATGTTGGAAACCCGTCGGACGCTCGATGATAACACTTGTGCCGTGGAAGACGTACAGCGTGAGCTGCTGACCAAGGCTGATCGGCTAAAGATTGAAGAACTGATTGAGTCTAAGTACGAGGAGATATGTAATCAAGTGGATAAAGCGTTGTCCTCTGTTCTGGGTGAAGAAGATGAATTTAAGCGTGTGAGTCAAGAGTTGCAGGATCTCGTCGCTAGTCTTGGCGAGAATAAGGCTGACAAGAAGGATTTGCTGGAAGTGAAGGAACAGGTCTTGTATGATTCTAGAGTGCGTCAGCAGGTCGAGAATCTGCGTTCATTCGTAGACTTGAAGATGAATCGTGACGATGTGACTGCAGCGCTTAACAGTAAAGCTGACAAAGATGAAATGCTTCGTCTGCTTAAGGAGTTGTCTCATGGGTATGTTTTCATACATTATTGAGTTGTACCGGATACCAATGCTAACGGTCATGTAAACGACAGTATGAACGCTTCGATTCAGAGAGCACAACAGATGATGGCTGAACCCGAGAATGCCTTGCTTACCGGGAAGAACGCGATTGCGAAGACAGGTAATAGCAATAATGGCCACATGTACGGTCATGGGCATTCTCACAACCACGGACATACTTCCAGTCGTGGCGGTATGCTGCCAAGTCTTGACCGAGAAAAGTGCTTATCTTGTAACTCGACCATACGTAACGATACCGCCAGTGGCTCCGGAGGCCCTGTGATGAATAAAAATCCTTTTGCAATGACACCGACTTACGGTGGCGGCTTTCCACGGTCCGGAATAACATCTTTGGACAAGCAGACGATGCGCAACCACTCTCAACAGCAAATATCTCGCTACAGCGGTCAGCGAGAGGAAGACGGAGATCTTAGGGTGTTAGTCGAAAGCGCCAGTGATGGGTACGGTCATCAAGTCTTTTTATATTGAAGAGATATGCTAACGTGTATCATGTGCAGCTACTTGATGGGCGTTGATGGTCACATGTACCAAGCCGATGTGAAGTTGTCAGCGCTTCAGTTTAACGAGCATACTGCGTCTGCAAATAGCCCTAATGCGCGGGTGGTTCTGCCAGGCCACTTGCAAAGAACAAACCATTACAGCGTATACGATGAAGAAGGGTAGAATTACTTGTGTTAATACATTCCCATGTCTTCCAGAAGTACGTCTTCTCCTTCTAGCTTGACGCTGCCGGACAAGTCATCGAGTGATTGAATTTCGTCGTACTGAGTCACGTCTTCCTCCACACCCAAGGTGCTTAGGTCACCAGCTTTGTCTTGTAGCACGCGTTTCAGTCCATAGAAAAGCAGGAGAGGGATCGAGTGGCAAGTGGACGCAAGCAGGCTGATCTTACTACTGTCTTCAATCGAGTCGACGCCATTCTCGTGCTGACCTTCTGAGCCAGCATTCACTGCTTTGACGTTCATGTCGACGCTGCAGTCCTCCGCCACTTCTGCTTCAACAACAATCGACTTTTCCTTGTCCAAGACCGTTGACGTCTTGAATGTAATCCGCTCGGGTGCCGCCACATCTACATCAAACGCCACTGTAACGCACCAGTACGATTAGTGTCAGCCAAATATTCTATTGATCAAGAAATTCATACACTTGAGCGGCGCTTCATCAGCAGTTCCGCCGTCACGACCGTAGATAGACTGCTTCATGCCAAAGACTGATAGCAGCATCGAGTGGAAGAGCAGGTTCTGGCCGCACACTTGGAACACTTCCGTCACCGTCTCCATCGATACATTGGCAAGTGGGATCGGGAATGAATCCAGTCGCAGTGCTCCGGATGTTTCTTTCGTGGCGAGTGCAAACTCTTGACGCATTGCCCTCACCTCATTCGGCGGACTCACGACGTGACTGCTCTTGTCAGCATTGACAAAGTGCGGGTGTTGGGAGATCGGTTTCTGTCCATCCCTCGTTGTCCAGCTCACGAACTCGTTAAATGATTTGTCTTCCCCCTGGCCTCCAGATCCCTTCAATGTCGTCAGTGCTAGCTTCCGAGTCTGTGCATTGCTCATGACCAATGGCTCGGTACCGACAACGTGGAGTGCCAACTGGCCGCCCCATTCAATAAAACTGATACTACCGGACCATTTGCCTTGTAGCAAAAGAGCTGTCGAAATACTCTTATCGGCCGACTCGTCTTCCTCGGTGCCTAACATTACTCCGTCTGTGACATCTGTGGATGGTTCAGTTGTAGCAGGCGTTCTAGCCTTCTTCAAAGGTCTGTCTTCTACTGCAGGGCAACAGAGGCTATCACGGAACTCGATCGCAATGCCGTCCACAGCTCTCTTCGCCGTCCAGTATGTCTGCGTGGAAAAATGAATCCTGTGATTGATGACTAGTCCCTCAAGAAATAGTTAGATGGTACCTGGTGCTCAAAGGCCTGTGTAATTTTGTTGTACAGATCTTCTTCAGCCTGCTCAAAGTTGGCTACCCGGCATTAGTTAGCAGGTGTAACAGATTGCGTGAAAAGATGACAGCATACTAGAAGGGTATTTAACAGCCAACTCTGCACGGTTGATCAGCCTCGTGAGTTTATCCTGCGTATACAGTCATGAGGCGTACGATAATTTATGTTGTACAAGATGGACCCACGGTGAATGAGGAGCTCTCGCCAGCGGCCAATAGACGCAACGATTGAAGGAGGTCTTGATCTCGATCTTGGAATTGCTTTGACTGGTCTAGTGCACGAACGCAATGTCAGTGAACGCAATCCATATCGCTTCTACAACGACAAAGAGTACCCTTTTCGACTGTCTGCAGAGTCGCAGACTCAACCGCTCCCTGTGTCAACCAGTCATCAGTTTCAATTGAGGCTTCTGTAGTATAAATCAGCATACCTCGCCCCCGGATAGTACGATATCCAGCACAAAAGTGTCACAGTAAATGGAAAGAGACGATGCGTCTGGCTTGAGCGTCTGCGAGTACTAAGAGTGAATATACACGATGTAATTCAATTTAAAAAGCGGATAGCACCTGGAGCTTCACGGTAGGTCGACTGAGACTGGACACGATCTTGGTGACTTCAAAGAGCACCTTGTAAGCACCCACACGCCCTTCAAGCTCAGCACCACGCATGCCAGATTCGAGATCCAGTGCGCTTGCACTCTCCGTGAGCACTGATCGAAGAGATGCAACATGCTCCTCACATTTGCGAACATCTTTTCCCAATTGGACGTACTGTTGATTGCGAGCGTGCCAATCCTTGTGCTTTTTTAGTGTTTCAAAAAGGTAGTTGAGACCAAACCGCCATGAATTCTTTTCGGCTTGCAATTTGGTCTTTTGTTGATCCACTAAAAGAAAAAAACAGTCAGACCATATATAATTCTCTCTCCATTTACTTCATAAGTATGTTACGGTGCTCGTCAAAGGCTTCAGTCTCGTTGCGCAAATTGTCTGGTAGCATGCCATCCAAGCAAGATCGCAGGGAGCTAGCAACCGAGTGTAGATGAGGAGAGGCCTTGTTGGGAGCAGTTGCGTCTTCCGAAAAGACACTTCCGCCCGTTGCAGCACCAGCAGTGTTCAGCGTCGCCATCGTCTACTTTGTCGTGCTTGGATGTGTCTGCGGTCTGCTAATTTATCCAATCATGTTACGGATACATTTTGAACGTAAATGTGACTAATTCCTCGGTTTTAAATCATTAAACACTTTCGGATTCTAAATCTTCCAGTATACTTCTCTGTCCAGAAGTAGAGAGTTGGCGAATAGCAGGAAAGATTTTGCTGGTCACTACACACATGGCTAAGTGCTCATCCGTCAATGCCAAATCATAAAGCTCTAAAATGTAGTTTTATGCAAGCTTATGATAATATTTTAGTTTGAAGGGGGCTTCGACTACTGTGTGCATTTAAAGTTCAACGGAACAAAATATGAAACTCTCGTCGCAAAAATCTAATAGGGCGTGTAAAACCTGTCAAAATTGCAAAATATAATGAGTTGTCTGATTGTCAAATAATTGTCCATAACTTCTAAAATAATCGGAACTTTTATTTCGAACGCTCATGAATCAGTCAGGCTCCAAATAGGATAAATTACCTCCGGAGGTGGTTTGTTTTATTTTAAAAATAAGATCAGTAGAGCCGAAAGATAAGAATCTTATTTTAGAAAAATAAGGCACTTTTTGCCAGGTTTGACACCCCCTAATGATCTAGAGATTCATTTATCGCGAATTTACATATTTTAATTGACTAATTCCGCGCTAACATTACATCAGTAGAGGTGCTGAAAATAAAGTTTTCGAGCGCCAATTAAAAAATTACAAGCTCATTTCTATATTTTCGTAAATAAAAAGTACATCATTTGTATAATGTTTTATTCGTGTTTGATTGCTTGCTCAAAAAACTTCGATCTTATGCATTTGAATCAAAAAAGAATAGTATATCATAATTTAATTGCAAATAACTATTTACGTCATCATGTAGTAATATGCCACTCATACTATAGAGTGTAAAACCTATTAAAATCTACCATATTTTCTTTCATGCTTTCTATTTTCGCGATTGTTCTTCTTATTTGTACATAAGCCTCATCGACTCTGGAGCAGGTTCATTCTTAAAAAAGAATAACTGAATCATGTGGATTCGGTCTGAAACCCGTCATTGTTGCGGATAGTGCTGGCTCATATTTTAAATATCAGACACTTCGAACTTATTTGTGATGATGTTAAGTTTAACACCTTTATTCTCACACTGTTAGAACCAATATCCAAGCAAAGTTTAGCTGTATTTCGTAGAAATCATAAAACAACACACAAGTGGAAACTAAGATTCTGTTCAAATGTTAGGATACTAAAAATAAACAAATTATTAAGCTCGTATCAAAAGTACGTCAGATATAGCGAGTAAAGTTTCAAATTATGAAGTATAACATTCAAAAAACTGTCATGACTTGGATTTATATCTTACTCTAGAATTCATCGCGGATAAATGCTCATAAATTTATATATATGTATGTATTTGCAACGGCTAGCCATCAGCATTGATGGGGTCAAGTGTCAATTTCTGACTAAAATGTCGGCAGTCAATAATTTGAGTGAGTATCTGATGTCTACGTTTGATTCAAAGCGTATCTGGCTACTGAAGGAGCGGCAAGTTCAGTATATGTCAGTAACAGGATGTTCAAAGTAGTGGAAGGCACGAAGTAAACTACGTCAAAATACCGTCAGCACGAGTTGGAGATTAATGTACTTGGTCTTTCTTGCATATGCTCGAAGGTGAAGTCAGCTAGGTACCGCTAAAGGGTCTGGATTCGAGTCAACAATCTCACGGGAAATAGCGTGAACAAAGTTGGAGCTACTCAGTATAGTAAATGCAGAGTGCGATCAGCATTGCTACATATACAAAACATATGATGCTCACGAGCTTATCCAAACCAGCTCTACACTATTATGAAGTTGAATTTCAGAGTACTAGCCTTAATCGGCTAAATTTCTAATCAACACCTAAAGTCAGTGGCTGCAAGGTTGGTCAGTGAGTACGAGGAGCAAGCCTGTGAAAGAGCGCTTGTACTCGACAAAAGAGGTGTATGAAAGCTTCGCCAGAATCAGGTCAACTTGCAACACAAGAATGCCAGTGGTCATTGACCCAACTTCAAGCGCGGGATGAGCTTCTGTAGTAGCTTGATTTCGCAGTCATTCCCGATCGGATAAGAAGTACCAATAGACTCGTCGCGATTCGCTAAATCTGTCCTCAGCAGAATGCAGTGAAACTGCTGTGGGCCAATAGCTGACCATGAACAGTGAATGAAGATGACTCGCGAAGCGGGAATACCGCTACCTTCTCGTGCCTTGAAGAGGCTTCAAGACACATAAAGGGCATCCTTGAGAATGCCTTTTGCATGTAGATGTACCATCCAGATCAAGACCAATGGTGAAGCGTTGATCCAACAGTCGGATATTGACATTTTTAAAGAGTGGGACTTGAATTTCTCTGCTTATTGTATGTTGAATATCGACTCTCTATGTGCTAGCAATTGTGCGGATGCCGATCATGCTTCTTGGAAGTTCTTCGGTTCAAAGTACATGGTAATAGACTACCATCAAGATTAGCCAACGGCGGCAGACTCAAATGGCCAATGGCTATCAGAGTATGGTCTAACAGCACAGGCTAAGTGCTCGATTGAAATCAAATGAAATACATTAAGGCATGGTGCGAGAAAAATAAGAAAGGAGATGTGCACTGCTAAGATGAACCGACAACTAAGTCGCCACGAACAGTCAAGATAAGGGAAATAAGAGAATAATGAGATGATGAGATGATGAGATGATGAGCTAGAAGCAGACGTTGATTTTTGAAAGAGAGGAAAGAGAAAGAGGTATATAAATAGAGAGTTCAAATCGGGATGACATGTTTTAGAGTTTACATGTCTCCGTCGGTTAAGTGGTTAATACACAAACTTCTGTTGAACCGTATACTGCAATCTACTGGGCTGCATTATTTTGCAGGAAGCAGTGCCACTATTTCATATCGGCCGACCCCGGTCAAGAGGACAGGAAAGCACTTCATATTCGAGTGATAGAAAAGAAAGAAAGTTATTTTATTGTGTGATATGTTCGCATACCAGTTCATATTAATGCCCCAGTGTCGGTGCTAGGCGCTGTCCTTGATCTGCCATAGTACTATCAAATGGAACTATTGAACATGGTGGCCCAAGTCCAAGTCCGTCGATCTGCCAAAAAATCGTCAACTAGATGAAAAAAATGTAGACAGCACCCGGACTTCCCC
>JAADVB010000066.1:0-78298 GCA_023334545.1 Salisapilia sapeloensis
AGACAGTCTGATATTGATTTGTGGGTATAGTCAGTGAAAGCTAGCTTGAGGCTAGATTTCCTTGATGGTGCGAGCGATCCGCTCGCGATGGTAACCGATGAACTTTCGATCATCGCAATATCTGTCTTGCTAAGTAGTATTAAAACTCACGTTTTCTTTTGGATCCATTGATAAAAGCACAAAACTTTTTCTCGTTGGCCGCGCATATCTAGTAAGACTCCACGGATGAAAGCTTTTATAACATTTTAACCCTGATCCTGTCCAAAATACTATGAAAGAAAACAGGACTAGATAAAAGTGATCGCCCACCGTGGGGCTCGAACCCACGACCACAAGATTAAGAGTCTTGCGCTCTACCGACTGAGCTAGACGGGCTGTGTTAACTGAATGACATGTTACATATAAAAATAGACAAAAGTATTTACTAATTTTCATTTTGTTGGGTAGAGTGTGATTGAAAGTGGTTAAGTAAAGATTTCAAGTAGGATGGTTGTGATGTCCTTCCAGTCATTGTGGTCTACATCATACGAGAATTGGTATTTTGTAGTTAAGAAGACTATCGTACGCCCAGCGCCGCGCACAGCACCGGCACCGATTATATGACGACAAAAGCTATTCTACGATAGCATCCCTTTGCTATATCAATACATCGTATATTCATGTCGAAAAGACTTGCTCTAGTGCTTAACGTAAGACTGCGCATCGGCAAATGTAGAAACTTCCGTTTTGAATTATATAATTGATAGGGCATTTTACTTTCTTCTAGCCTAATTTCGATATCGAATTTACTTTTACTTGCTGCTTCTTGCCGCTTCAACCTACATAATACCTCCGCTGACAGCAACCAGTCGCTGGACTTGATAACGTTCTAATACCTTTAGCCTGCATAAAGTCGATCTAGTATGTTTCATAGATGGCAAGATCGAATCCGCTTCCACTTGTAGTGTCACCTTCCCTATTAAAACTTGGTGCACAACACTTGAATGAAAGGAAGCTAGCAAACACCTACATCGTTAAGATGAGCAGCACAAGGCAATGCACGTCAATGCTCGCTTTAAGAGAACATTACCCTTTTGGCTGCACGAGTCGGTACAAGAGATCTCATTTGACAAAGTAATTTGTTTATGACTCGTTTGATAACAATTTGCTCACGAAGATAGTGAACGCTTGATCTATATGCGTGAGCGCGGAAGGATGCGTTCAACGAGAATGTTCTGATCTGTCTGAACACCTTCCCACGGACACTACATCGAGACAAAACTGTCTTTTGATGCCCTGTACCTTCAAGCTGGGAAGATCAGTACGTCCCTTGTACTCGACGAGCACTTGTTCACGTTGACACTTTGTATCTGAACATGTGTGTACTTCCCATGCAAATGAAAAATTGCTGGAACAAGTTCGCACGCAGACTGTCTCGATGTTGGATAACGCGTGTGGAATAGAACCATCTGAGCATCGAGATGGGTGCACAAGGAAGAAGAAGAAGGATGAGGTAGAATGTGCAAATGAAAGTTTTATTCTCGAAAACAAGTCACTACTCGTACAAGCATCATCATCTTTCCTTGTATCCAGAACAGTATCGCCTAACTATGATATCTGGAACCATTATCGCGATCAGTGTTACAGCTGAATGCTTGCATATCGAAGGGACGTCGTATGATTAACAGACTGAAGTCTATGCCACTCCAGCAATCGTCGAAATTGCTTCCATAGATCATGTACAGCGTGTGCCGCGACTCGTTCTAACTCGCTCAAAAGATATCTATTCACGAATTGATCCTTTTACGACTCATTGAGGTTTTTCGAGTGCGCATATTTGGGTTGAAACCCAGATTACGATGCTGGGTACACTTGCGAATGGTCACCTGTCGATGATAAGATACTACCTGCGACATGGCATTAACGTAGCGAGCAGGCACTGCGCCTCGCTCCTGGACAAGCATACTTTGCTCAAGGGCGCTTTTCCTCTCGCTTGAGATCTTACACCCACGCCGATCAGTCCTGCCTCGTGCAATCGAAGCTGCGCAGTATAAAACAGCCATGAACTTGATGGAGGGAGATGAAGCGGATGTGAGGCATCACATCAACTTGCAAAGCGTGGTACAAAGTCGTCTTGTACCGTTGTGCACACAGAAGCATGCTATAGAGCTCCTGGTGCCTCATATGAAAGGACTCTTCCACAAGCATCCATTGCGACATTTGATGTTCTTGTGCTGGAAACCGAAGAATCTTTGCATGCACATATGATCCGCTCGCTATATCACTAGTCAAAAAAGATGCCTATCGATGCGCATTGGAAAAACTCTTCCGTCTATATCTGTTACACTCTCTGCAGTGGACATGCATTCGAGTCTAACATCGCTGCTTGTCAAGCCTAACTATCAAGCTACACGTCAACAAGAGTAGCCGACTTGAGTCGTTGAAGCTCAGAAGTGTCCAACGTTTCTACCCCGTCAAGAGAAAGCGAGATCTATTTCATACAGCGCGAGCATTGCACTTGCTGATAAGGGCTTCGTCCTCCCCTACAAAACCTGTTCCTGCATCTAATCGTGCTCCTTTCTGTGGTTTTGGCTTCCGCCGTTACTCTCGTATGGAAACACCAACACAAAGGCAAAGGCAGGGTTCAGCAATTACTCACTTTCCTCGAGTGTCATTCGTGACATGCTCCTCTTCCCTGTACCTGTGACTTCGCCTGTCAGCTGATCCGATACTCAACCAGAGTCAAAAGGAAAAAAAACCTCAATTCAACGATGGTTGGCCTCGAAATGCAAATCACTTCATCTTTTTCCATCGAAGAGAGACACACCCAGTCGACCGACGCGTTCCGGACGAATTAAAGAACCATGAAGCTCTCTACTATGCTCACCTTTGGTGTCGGTGCCCTCGCCCTCGCACTGCCTGTGGATGCCAGATCCGCTCGACGCGAGCCGGGATACTGTAAGAACACCAAAGACTGCACGGAGGAATCGCCAGACTACACGTGCGTCTCCGTCCAGACCACACGCGCCGGCGTGGAAGACGTCAAGCAGTGCTTGCCGTCCAAGACGCCGGGTGACATCTGCTCTGGTCAGCAGCCGGGCCTCTGCCCTATGTTCTCCACTTGGAAGAGCGAGTACAAGTCCATTAGCAGCGTTTGCGCGTTCATTATCCCGGACGCAGACTGCATCCCTGAGGGTGAGACTGGCGATTCATCCAAGAAAAACCAGGTCGCTTGCCTTAACGTCACGGAGTCCTCTTCGGACTCTGGTTCGGACGACCCCGAGAAGATCGGTGTCATCTACGGATGCGTCGACTTTGACGGCCAAACGCTGCTTTACGAGAAGGACTCGGACAACATGGACCTCGTGAAGAAGTTCAACTACACTGCTATTATCAAGGACAACTGTGTGAACCCGGACAACGAAGATGGCAGTGACATCGTTTGCTCTGGCCGCGGTACGTGTGCCCCGCAGACTGCTGGCCAGATGAACTACGAGTGCGATTGCAACGTCGGCTACAACGGCACGTACTGCGAAGGCATCGAGTCGAACAAGTGCACGACCAAGGTGCAGTGCCAAGCTGGTGTGTGCAACCTCAAGACGCAGGAGTGTGAATGCCCCAAGGGCACCACCGGTGACCAGTGCGCCGAGTGCGACCCCGAATATAAGGACGCTTGCAACGGCCACGGAACGTGCAAGAAGGGAAACCCGGCTGTCGGCATGGGCAATGGCAGTGGCAGCACTAGTGGCAGCACGATCAAGGCTCCTGCCGAGGTTGGTGACTCGGACAAGAACATGTGCGAGTGTGAAGAAGGGTACGCTGGTGCCCAATGTGACCGCAAGGTGAAGAAGCCGAAGAGCTCGAGTGACGGGGATGCCGACGAGGGCTCCGGTTCTGACGGTGCTGCCACCGTCCTCGCATCGTCCTTTGCTGCTGTGCTCTCGGCTGCTGCGCTTATCATGGCTTAAATCTGCATGAATTGATTTTGAAGAGGATGGTTGACATGATAACCTAAATGCAGCTATTTTCGTTTTTTTACTCTTGCACGTACTTGTACGTATCATCATGATACACTGGATCTCCTTTCGCATCATAGTGCGAGGTCTGGTAGCACCTAGGACAGTAGAGCATCGGCTCTGCTGTTGCCAATGGATCGTTATACGTGACGTACTTAGCTGTAAAGTGATTGCAAATGTAGCACAATCGGAGCTTGGATGGTTCCATCGGGAGCAAGAGTGGGAAGTCTTGCTTTCGTCCTGAATCATGCTCGTGCGGTAGACGAACGTTATGTAGTCGAACGACGTGCTCACATTCACCCAAGTGGATGAAGACGCCTGGCATGTCTGCTTGCAGTCCTAGGTCTTGGAACGACGTTCGTTCCATTCGCTTCGCTTCGTCCTCGCCGCCAAAGACACGTCGATGTGGCTTGGCTTTAATCCATTCCTGGACCGCAGGTGCATAGTCCAGTCGAGCAGGTGGCCTCTTATCCGTGTAGAAGTGACCATCCCAAAAGAATAAACTCGACTCTTTCTTTACATGCTGTAGACGTTCTTCATTAGCACAAGCGATACGATCGAAAAGTTCATGCAAATGCTGAGAATTTCGGACAATGAAATGCTGGGACTTGGACGGCTCTTTCGATGGATGGAGCACCTCGAAATGTAGTAGCAAATCGCGTTGGAAAGAGGAGGCATTGTCATTGAACATCGGGTGCTTGCGAGCAAATGAAAAGCTTCGGAAAGTCGATGTGGATGCGACGGAGCGTTTCATCGATTGCGTGCGCAAATCTGGTGGGTGGTCCTGTACTACCTTGGCTACTCGTTCCGTAGGTCTCGTCGCCTTTCGGACGTCACAGATTGGCCGCAAGTGCTGGAAGACTTGCGCGATTTTGATCTGCTGTTGCTTGTCATGCCTCCGCTCGACTTTCGAGCGCTTGCTGCGCCGAGCGACGGCGGCAGAGTGAACGTTCGGGTGGTCTGCATACAACGTCTCTTGTGCAATGCCTCGATAGAAATCCAGTCGATCCATGTAGACCCGATCGGCCTCCTCGTCGGCGGATGAGATGGCATTCCAAGCATGCAACGCCTGTTTCACATCTGCATCTACAGCTTGCTCTGGCGTAGGCACTTGTAGATCGTTTGTGCTAATGTCTACATCGTCACAAGAAACTTCCGTCGGCACAAGCGTTGCAAAAGCAGCGCTCAAGCCACTCATCTCGGCCTAATGTTGCCTGTGATGTGTGAGGTTGCTGCATGCGCAATCTGACCAACTTCAGCCCAAACCACTATCATATGACTGGTCTGCACGAATTTGTTTCAATAGAAAAGTATATGATTGGATCGTTTAAATAAAAGGACGCCACCCTTGCGCGTCACGTCTCAGAGCCGTATCTGTCCTCAGCTTCATTTCACGATTTTGCGTGTCTAAACCACTCGACGACCTTTTTCCTCCTACGATGGTACTTGCTCTCGTTTTATTTTCTCTGATTTGTACCTAACTTGTATGGAAAGTCTCAAGAAAGTCAGAACGTCTCTGGATACTGGGCAATCCGCCGTCCAAATGTCAACAAGGTATGTACCTGATTTCAGATAT
This sequence comes from Salisapilia sapeloensis, assembly GCA_023334545.1. Classification (NCBI taxonomy): domain Eukaryota; phylum Oomycota; class Peronosporomycetes; order Peronosporales; family Salisapiliaceae; genus Salisapilia; species Salisapilia sapeloensis. Next base: position 5,572 of record JAADVB010000066.1, read on the forward strand.
ATATGGCACGTGTGACCAACGATACAATGCAGGGGCTCGCCTTTTCCGAGGAAGAGCGTCAGAAACTTGGTCTCCGTGGTCTCGTCCCGGACGCCGTGACGTCCATCGAGTTGGAAGCCGAGCGTGCGCTCATCCAGCTTCGTCAAAAGTCCTCTCCACTGGAAAAGTACCTCTTCCTCCAATCCATGCAGGTACTTAATCCGTCTCCAGTCGATCTCTCTCCTTATTTAACCTCTCATCTAGGACACGAACGAAGATGTGTACTACCGTATGCTCATCGACCACACGCACGAGCTCATGCCGCTCGTTTATACCCCGACGGTCGGCGAGGCGTGCCAAAAGTTCAGCCACATCTTCCGTCAAACGCCTCGTGGCCTGTACGTGTCCATCAAGGACAAGGGTCACATTGAAGAGATCCTAGACGCTTGGCCAGAGAAGGACATTCGCGCTATTGTCTTCACGGACGGTGAGCGTATCCTCGGTCTCGGTGACCTCGGTGTCAACGGTCTCGGTATTCCCATCGGTAAGCTCGCGCTTTACACTGCTTGTGCCGGTGTCCCGCCATCCATGTGTCTCCCTGTCGTCCTCGACGTCGGTACGAACAACCAGGGGAACTTGGACGACAAGTTCTACATGGGTCTTCGTCAGAAGCGTGTGCGTGGTCAAGAGTTTGAGGATCTCGTGGACGAATTCATGAACGCCGCTCGTAACAAGTACGGCCAGAACGTCCTGCTCCAGTTCGAGGACTTTGGTAATTCGACGGCTTTCCACCTCCTACGCAAGTATGAGGACACCCACGCCTGCTTTAATGATGACATCCAAGGCACTGCTTCTGTCGTCGTTGGCGGTCTCTTGGCGTCCTCCCCCTTGACTGGCAAGTCCATGGCCGACCACACGTTCCTCTTCCTTGGCGCAGGTGAAGCCGGTACCGGTATTGCCGACCTCATCGCACGCTCCGTCGCGAAGGAGACGGGCAAGTCGTTGGAAGAAGCTCGTAAGCGCATCTTCCTCGTCGACTCTCGTGGTCTCGTCGTGAACTCCCGTAAGGAGAGTCTGCAGCACCACAAGCTCTTGTACGCACACGACGCTCCGTCCTGTCCGGACTTGATGACGTCCATTGAGCAAGTAAAGCCGACTGCTCTCATCGGTGTCTGCACGATCCCCAAGACGTTCAACAAGGAAGTGTGTGAGAAGATGTGTGAGCTTAACGAGAACCCGATCATCTTCGCTTTAAGTAACCCGACGTCGCAAGCCGAGTGCACCGCCGAAGAGGCATACAAGTTCACTAATGGCAAGTGTGTCTTCGCTTCCGGCAGTCCATTCGACCCGGTCGAGTTTAATGGAAAGAAGTATGTGCCTGGCCAAGGCAACAACTCTTACATCTTCCCTGGTGTCGGCCTCGCCTGCGTTGCCGTCGGCTTGACCCACGTCGGTGACGAGATCATGCTCATCGCTGCCGAGGCATTGGCAAGCATCGTGACCCAGAAGGACCTGGACACTGGATGCGTCTACCCTCCTCTCTCGGATATCCGTAACGTCTCCCTCGACATTGCCGTCAAGGTCGCGGAATACGTACGTATCTCCTTGTTCTCTTGTTTCTATATGATACTTATAAGTGTACTCTAGGGCTATGAACGTGGATATGCGACGGTGGAACGCCCGTCAGACCTCCGAAAGTACTTGAGTGACTTCATGTACAACCCATAAGACGAATGCAAATCAATTTCCGTTCTCGGTTTTTCATCTTAATCCAACAGGTTGGATAGAAACTCTTTGTCTTGATCTGAAATCCATTTTGGAAATTGAATATGATGTTGGATGTGAAGGACACCTCGCTCAGACGGAACGCTGTGCTTTGGCATGCCTTCGTCCATGATCTGTCGCACTTCAAACGGACCGGTGATGTCCTCTCGACTGAGCGTAATGTATCGATCGTCTAGATGACGCATCTTCTTCTGATACCCGAGCAACGCTTCCTCCAGCGATATGTTGATCTCGTAGTGTAAATCATCTCCAGAACGTCTACTAGCACATTAGAGATGGACTAGATAAGAGATGGAAGACACATACCGGAAGCGAGAATGAGGTGTCTGGTGGATACGGATGATGATGTCTCCTGGAATCATCCCTGGCTCTTGGTTACTCTCCCTCTCAAAGACAATGGCATGAGACGATGGCATCCCACGCTCAATATCCACAGTCAACGTCTTTTCCTCTCGAGTGACTTTGGAGCCACCACAGAATGGACACTTGTGCGCAAACGTCTTGCCTTTGCCGCCACACTTTGGACATGGTTGTTGCATCTGGACGTTAAATCCTGGTCCCATGCGCTGCTGGACGAGGACGACACCACTGCCACCACATTTCTTACACTTGGATGTCTACATGCACTTATATGAATTGGAGTGGACGTGTAAACTAGTCGGAGGAACGTACTTTGCCATCCTTGGCGCCAGTGCCTCGACATTTACGACAAATAACGTTCCGAGCGAAACGGAATTCCTTCTGAGCTCCATTATACAGCTCTTCTAACGTCACAGGCATGTCGACAGATCCGTCTGGACCTCGAGGTTTGCCTCCACCGCCACCAAAGAAGGCTGCAAAGGGGTCGGACGGTTGACCGCCACCTCGTTCCTCTCGTTCCAGACCTTCGAACCCTTCCAAGTCATACACTTGGCGTTGCTGCGGATCTGACAGGACTTCATACGCATAGGAAATTTCGTGAAATTTGGTATGAGCATCCTCATCCCCTGGATTCTTGTCTAATGCACAGACTTTAGATGATAAAGCTCTAGAGGATGATCTATATGGCATATACCTGGATGATACTTGAGACTGAGCTTCCGATATGCACGCTTGATCTCACTCTCAGTAGCCTCCATTGTCAACCCCAACGCTATGAAGCATAAGTACGACATGCTCACTAAAATCAAATCAAATAGCCATACTTTCATACAGATCCTGGTGCTCATGCTCGTGCTCGTGCTCATGCACTTGATTATCTCCAAAGCCACCAAAGCCAAAGTTGAAAGCAAAGGCTGGGACAATGCTTGCCACCAAGACACAGAGGAAAAGACCCAGGACACGCATGTGATCGATCGAGTGCGAAAATGTGGCGATCCGAGGTCCGAGAGGTGTCCGACCGGTACGATTCTGGTACACGATTCACTTTGATTTCCATCATCGTCAGATGGGTTCATAATACGATTTCACACTTTCTTCGTAATGGTCGGACGACGCGATAGCAGTTTGTCCATTCGTGGGCCCATGGCGAAGCCACGCAATGACTCGATCCTTTATGTCTCTGTCCTCAGTGCTAGGGAGCTGAAGAAGACCCAAGTCCTTGGAGAACAGGACCCGTACACTGGTCTATACTTGTGCACGGCTGGGAATGAGCTGCCCGATCCATCATTCAAGACGTCCACTATTGACAATGGAGGTAGATTTTCGTGTCTTTTCACTGCTCCAAATCGGTCGATAATGTATGCTTATCACTAGGTACGCACCCGCGATGGAATGAAAAAGGTACTATCCTCGTCCCGGACGTCACTGCTGGTGTTCTCAAAATGAAAGTCATGAACGAAAACTGGGTCGGAAGGTACTCTCCATTATCCCATTATCCATACATGCATCTACTAACATGTATTTGATATACTAGCAACGTCATTGGCGAAGCTGCCATTGCCCTTAAAGACTTGTCTCGAGGACGGTCCATGAAAAAGGAATTTGCGCTGACTCCTCAAGGCTTTCTATCCCTCCAGCTCTACTTGTCCATCGGTCACGGTACGTCTCGATCACCACTAATAATGCAAACATGTCCTGATGCTCTATTGAATAGAAAATCCAAGTGCTATGGGAGAGAATCGGATTGCTGAAGGAGAGTATCCACAGCATTTCATCGCCGGCCGGTCGAAATTATATGTTGGCTTGATCGGTGGCGACAAACTGCGAGACGTCCAGTCATTCGGAACTCAAGATCCATTTTGTAAAGTATTTCTAAGCAAAGGTCCAAAGCCGAGTTCCGAGGACTTGGTCTATCGTGGCAAGACGCATGATAATGGTGGAAAGCATCCGAACTGGACGGAAGGTGTCGCCATTCCAGTTCGTTGTATTGAACATGACTACTTGACTGTCCGAGTAAAGAACGACAATACGTTCCAAAAGTACAATGCATGCACTGCTGTATTTGCAGGAGAATACTAATCGTCTTTGTGTAGCAAATTGATCGGCGAAATGTGTGTGAAAGTGGAAGCTTTGGTCGGATTGGGCTTTGAAGATAAGCAGTTCCCGGTGGAAGCCGAAGGGACGATCGTCGGACAAATTCGACTGCAGCTAGCCTTGTTTAATGACGAGGTCTTGGAGGAAGAAGAAGCCCATGATGAGTCAGCCGATTTGGAAGGATGTACTTGTGCGACTGTGCCTCGTCATCGTGGTACTCATGTGGGCAATGTTCTCTTAGACGGTATAAGCCCAGACGGTATACACTACCTCGAGCCTGGCTCTGTCGTCACGACTGGATCTGAACTAGCTGGAGAATATGTCTTGCAAAAGGACTGCGTCGATAATGATGATGGGATTAGTTGGTCCGGAGCAAGTGGCTCAGAAGACGAATGGGAAGGGGATGAGTTCTAAAGACTTTACAAAGACAACTTGTTTTTTCATTTTAAGTTGCGGTGGCCACTACTGGCTTCTCTTCTTCTTTCACTTCCTCTAGCATACTACGCTTAACTCCTTCCGGTGGAGGCACAGACGTGGCTGCAGCTTGTAAAGCGACGAGCGTGTATCGCAAATGCTGCGTGATAATGATTTCGTGCTGTTGCGTCCGAAGACGCAGCCACTCGACTTCATTTTCAGCTGGATCTGGCACCAGCTTTTGTATATGCTGCTTCGTACGTCGCATGAGCGACAGCACGTGGTATGCGTACATGATCGCTTCCTGATATTCCAGGTGTTCATGCTTCACGACGATCCCATCGTTGTTCATTATAATGTAGGACTCAAAGCCCGGTCGGCTCTTTAGCAGTTTGATGGTCTCCTCGACCTCGTTCGGTGCATTCGCTGCCATTGTCCGTCTAAAGTCCTTGAATACGACCTTTCGGGATCTCGTTTGAAACGCCTTCAACAACACGATATATTCTGATATATTCACTAATAAAATAGGACACGAAAAGAGTGTTGGAGACGAAACACGACAACAATGGGCAAGATGGAAAAATAAGTTTTGGTTGTTTACTTGGACATCATCATCTTCACGAACTCTTCGTAGTTGATCTGGCCATCGCCATCGATATCAGCTTCGCGAATCATCTCATCGACTTCCTCGTCCGTGAGCTTCTCACCGAGGTTGGTCATGATGTGACGGAGTTCAGCAGCAGAGATGAATCCATTGCCGTCCTTGTCGAAGACCTTGAAAGCTTCCAAGATCTCCTCCTCCGAGTCCGTGTCCTTCATCTTACGGGCCATCATGGTCAAGAACTCCGGGAAGTCAATCGTGCCGTTGCCGTCAGCGTCGACCTCGTTGATCATGTCCTGGAGCTCCGCCTCCGTCGGGTTCTGACCAAGGGAGCGCATAACCGTGCCGAGCTCCTTGGTCGTGATGGTTCCATCACCGTCCTTGTCAAAGAGGGAGAATGCCTCCTTGAATTCAGCAATTTGCTCTTCCGTGAGTTGGTCTGCCATGGTATCGACTTGTTTGTTTCCACGCGAATTGGAAAGTGATCGGATCTAAGATCCAGACAGCCACGTGGGTGCACACCATACTGGGCACAAGAGAAAATTCGATCCGACGCTTGGAACATGTCTCTCCTTCGAGCAACATTGCACAATTCCTTCGCGCAACGTGAAAGACTCGTCTCAGAATGTACAACATTACATGAAAACTACGGTTGTACGAGAAAACAAGATGAAAATGACGGAACGGACTGTTCTACTTGTCGGCCTCGGTGTGTCTCTCCCGCTTGCATCGAAGCTATTTATTGATGCGCATACTGCGGCGACAACTGTCTGCGGGTTGTACCCGAGCTTTTCTTTCTATGAAACGTTCCAGGAAGAACTCTGGCAGCACCACACTTGGCTGCCAGGCGCACGCGTGCATATCCCGACGATGATGTTATTGTCTTCAATTCTGACAGCATTGCTGCTGATCTACTTCCACGTCCTGCAAACCATCTATCTAGGTCTGTCGGAGATTACGATAGGTCGTTATCTCCATGAACTACTCGTCATCCAACTTCCTGCCTTGTACATCTCTCCTCCTATTTTCGTACCGCTTGCCGTCTAATTGTATGGAATAGCTTTACTGGAAACTATGGAGACGTACCAGAGTTAGTCTCTGATGGTGAAACGGATGATGATGTATCATGTGCTTCGTTCAACCAGACTTTACCAGAGAGTGGCAGTAACAATAACCATGAAGACAAGCAAGACTGTGCGGGAAGCGAGAAGCCGGTGGATAAAAAAGAGTGTGATGAGGCGATAGCCAAGCTAGTCCAAGTGAAACAACGTTTTGCACATACAGAGATCCGTCGTCCAGATGACTGGCTCGTCTTCGATCCCGCTCATGGTCTCGTGCTTCAGAAGCAGCAACAATCCACACCAAGCTCCATCTATACGAACGGATCTTCTCCAGTAGATATACACACAAGACAACGAACACGAGAGCGACCGTTGCCCACTGCGCTCCACACTTAATACGAAAAACTACTTTATCAATTGAAAAGTTTTGTCTCTTCTACCGGTAGCTTTAGCTGTTGGAACTGCTTCCACACCCGGTTAGAGCCTCCGACGGCAAAGAGCATGATGCGTTTCATGATCCGACTGCTTGAAGATGGCCGCATGCCACGAGCACAGCATTCTTGGATCGCTTCCAAGTATGTGTTGACACTATGTCGCCCCTGGCTCTTGACTGTCCATTGACGCAAAGCTTCTAGTAGCCAACGTAAGCATCCGACTGGCAGCACGAGGAGCTGGTCCTTCTTTACACCTATGATATCTCCATTGCTCTGGATGTACATAAAGTGATGATCGTCCCACACCGTCATGCTCTGCTTTGCGTCGATGCATGCTAGTCGTAGGTGCTCGAGACAGCCATCGAAGCCTCTATTACCAGGTGCGGGATGCATACGACTGCACACGCGAGAGTTGAGGACGTGCATGGGGAAGAACGGACGAAGGTGGTGCATGACAACTTCGTTGTGTCCACAAACTTTTCCGTACGACCCGCCCCACGCGTCCATGTCATCTGGATAAGGGTTTGGCTGCCATTGCTTCATCCACTTTTCACGCGACTGTTTGTATGCAGACTGGAGGGAGAGGGAAGTAGCATCTTTCGATGCGCCGTGACGAATGGAACCATCCCAATCGCCATCGAATGTCGCTCCAGACGCATTATCCAGCCAACATGTAGTAGCTGACAGACGTTGGGCAGTGATGGAAGTGCCGACGGTAGCGTTGAGTGACGTCATGTGCAGTAACTCTAGCTTGTCTTTCAAATGCTCCTTATCGGCTTTGTTGTGGGATGTTTGAGCAGATTGGGAGAGAAGGAGAGTAAGTTTTTGACTGAGAGACTGCAGTTTCTGTTGCTCTGGCGTCTGCTTTGCTGGTTTCGAGTCTTCGTCGTCAGATAGGTCTGCCTGTTTGGCCATCTTTTTAGCGTAGCTAGAGACAGCATCTCGACTGGAAGCAGACAGATCTACAATTTGGCCAGCAACTGTGACACGTTTCTGGAGTTGTTGACGCAGAGCTGGTGTCCACTGCATATCAGACGCTTTTGCATCGACAAGTGCCTTGGAGGTTGCTGTGTGGCATACGACCGTAATGCTGCTGAATGCTTCAAAGACCTTTTCAGCACGCTGGATAACTTGGTCAGGGTTATCTGAGAAGAGGATACAATCCTTAGAACCTGCTATGACCGCCTTGGAGAGGAAGTGGTCTGGGAGTGTGAGGATGGCATTTGCTTCAGTGTGAGCTCGTTGGATGACTTCCTTCTTCTGGTTGGAGCTCAATTTATGATGAAGGGATAAAGATGGAAGACCCAGAGTCTTTAAAGTATTTCCTACTTTTGTCGGAGTATGAGGACAGTCTTTCGGAAGCACGATGATAGTCTTCTTGGTAGCATTTTGGACGAGATGGTATGCTGCTGTTAGCTGTTGAGAGGCATGATCCACTGCAAATACACTGTACGAAATAGTGTTTTTGGATGCATTCTGAGGGATCTTGCTCTTCTTTGAAGCTGTCTTTGACTGCTTGGGTTGCTTGGACGCTTTGGTACTGCATATCATGGACAGTAAGCTACGATGTGGTAGCATAGATCAAATCATACTACATTTACCTCGTTGTTGCTGCACTCTGTGCAAAAGCAGGGTTCACGACAACAAGGGATGATCCAGATGATCCATTTCCTCGCTGCTTCTTCACACTAGGACTGCCTCGAGTCTTCTGCTTCCGCTTGCCCATCGTCGTGTCCACTTATCTGTCCGATTCTTGAAGTTCGTGACATCACCTATTCACTATGCCTTCTATAACATATCCAATACACAATCTGATTACGATGCAAATGGTGATATTCATTTCTTCCCTACAACTCTCGAACTCCGCTTCAATATCTGCTTTTCCAGTGCGATATCACGTACTGTCATCGAATATGTCTTCTTCTTCCCGTTTTTGTCCACGATATTCGTGTCAATCTCGTCAATCAGTTGCTGGACACTTTCGACCGTCGCGTCTTCCCCGACTGCTGTGCCATCTACTTGCAACACGGCATGTCGCCCAGCTACGATTGCTTTACTCTTTTCGGCTGGTCCAGGACTTGACTTGAATTGACGAATGTACACTGCTTCATCTTCCAAGTTACCAAACCAGATACCAAGCGGTGGTCTCGGAAACAACAATCGCTTCTCTGATACGATCGGATTAGTCGGTCTCGATGACGTCGGTCCTTGGTCATTCCGTTCTTTTTCACCATTTTCCTGTCTCTGCTTCCATTGATTGTATTCGTCTTTGGAGATAAAGACCGCAGCCATCGGTTCCTTGGTATTCGCGACAGACTGCAAGACAGTCATGATCTCATTAAACGAGTGGTACGTCGGAGCTGTCATGGGTTCATCATTCAGTTTAAACAACACGTCACCCACCTCCACTTTACCCGATTGTTGGGCAAAAGACGGGAGACGAGTGAAACCTGCAATAGTTACAAGTGGATGAAGTGTCATCTCCTTATTCTCTTCCTCATCGCTTTCGTCGTCTGATCCATAACAGTCGACATCAACCGAATCCAGCGATACCATAGGTGGCCAGCTGCGCATCTTTAGAACAGAATCAGGACTAGCCACGAGTTTCAGATGTGCAGGCCGTTGCGTCGTGTGCTTCATCTCGAGAAGGATCTCCGGCAGTGTCTTAAACCTCAAATCCACGTCGTTCAGCCCCACAACGAGCATACCAGGCTCAATGACACCGAGTGCCTCAGCAGGGTTCTTTCGACCGTCACGTAGTTGGCTAAAACCCAGGACGACGGCACCAAAGGGTGCTGCCGGTCGACGTCGCAAGCGCAGTCCGAACGCTCCTTCCTGCTTAAATGTCGCCGTGACGTATCTCGGTCGTGGTGGAGCTTTGGCCTGTCGGTTCGCAACTGGATCCTCTGGTGCTAATGTAAACCGAATGGAAAACGGAGCTTGAAGTTGGTTTTTGAGTATCATCTGCAGCTCTTCTAGCGTTAGTTTCGCACAGCTAAGACCGTTGATAGCCAACACACTTGCTCCCATCGGTATAGCTGCTAACTGATCACTTAGAGCATAGGCATCTTCCAGCACATGACTGACAACGACGTAGTTATTAAACACTCCTTTCGCAAAAGCGAACGGGACGTCGTCTTTGTTATTGAACGTAATGTCCGTCGCAAGCGTCGGATCTAACTCGCATGGTTCCGCTCCTCGCCAAGCACTCGCCTCTGGTAAATCCATGACATTGATATGCATGAGCTGGAACATGAGCGGCCAGTACTTGTCCATCTGCGTATTCAACTGTCCAAGTAACCTCATCATATGCCTTAACAACCTCTTCTCCATACTACGTGCCAAGTATTCTCGAATGAGCTCAGCAAAGACACTTGCCAAGAGATTATACACCGAACTGAACCAACTACCTTGGATACTCAGTTTCAATTCATCTTGGATCGCAATCTCCAACGAATGGAGAGCTAATGTCGGCTTCCAACTGCCGTCTTTCAGCGTTCGCTCAGCCTTGAACCCGAGCGTGATGAGACCTCCACTCAACTCGGCATTCGCGACACCTCCACCATTCAAGAAAGGAAAGTGCTTCTGACTAAACGTCCACTTGAACCCTTTCAACATCGCTGTCAACTGCGTCGCTCGAACACGTAGCAGTTCATCTTGGACGGAGCGACCCATACGGACTTTTACTCGATCCTTGCGCACCCTAAACGACGACAGATCGAGCTCCGAGACTGCATACTCGACATTCTCCTCCACGCCATTAATCGTATCGACGTGGATGGCTGGTAAGACGGACGTGAAAAAGTCTAGACACCTGTCTTTCACTTGATCCAGCACTGCCTGTCGCTTCATCCGGTCATTCGACAGCTCTGCACCCCATGCAGCGAGTTTATCAACTCGAACGTCTGCTAGTGCTTTGGTCATATGTGCGTACAATTGGTCTGGTTCTTCATCCACTGCCTGCAGCCATTTCTGAGCTCGACTGACAAGACGGCGACCTTGTGTCGACTGCTGCAGACGACTCCAGTACTGCTGTCCAGAGACTCGCCAAGCATCTGCTGCAGCAGTTGCAATCGGCAGCAGATCTTCCGCTTTCTTCATCAAAGCGTTCGGATCCAGTTGCGATAGAGATGTGACGCCTAGGTGGGTACTAGCAGCTCTCTCCACCTGTGCAATGACTTGCTGAGCATGTTGTATCTGTTTATCATGTTGTTGGAGCTGAAGTAAAAGCCGTTGTTTAAATGCTTCCGGGTCTTTCGGCATCTGCTCCACCACCGAACTGCTCTGTACGCGTTGGTATTGACTCTCCAGTGCTTCTAGTACCTGCGATACAGCCACACGTTGATTTTCAAGGTTTCCACCATCCACACTCTCCGTCGATTGCTCCAGCACTTGTCCACCTGACTCTAGCTGGCGATGGAGGAAGGCATCTAGCTCTGTGGACGCACTTGACTTGAGACTAGATCCAAGCTCCTGAGCTTCGTCACTTGCAGATACTTGCTGGAGGACACGAGCTGTTTGTGCTAAGAACGCAGATGTCTCTTTGCCACCTAGGAGCTGTGTCTCAAGTGTCTCCTTGGCATTAGCAGCCATCGATCGAAGTTTTAACAATTCGCTTTGACCGGCAGCTCGTAGGCGATTGGAGGAAGCTGTGAGAGACGGATCTAAGAGAGACATAATGGCACGAGCATACTGGTCTCCATAGCTTGCATTCATAGAAATGAGCGATAAGGTTTCCGCATGCTGTTCACAAAAGTTTCGAAGTAACAAATATGTTCGTTCAGCGCGATTGCTTAGGACCTGTGCGTCTTCGAGTGAGAGATTTCCTTGGAACTCTTGCTGGAGTTTCTCAGGAGTTACAGGAGACGGCAGTAAGGAGAGGACACGCAAGTCCAATGGAGTCACGTCTGAAGTCTAGGACAGGCGTTAGATGAATTCGGCTTTTACTGGAATAGAAATGAGGATACAGTGAAATATCCAGTGGCATGGATGTCCAGCGAAAGGATGTAGGTATCTTGAGCAGGTTGGTACGTCTGGACCGTGGCTAGGGAGTATGGCGTACGAACACGCGTACCAGTCGCTAGTCTTAGCTCAGTTTTCTAAGCAGTAAATGAGCTATAGAAATTCCTGTGGACATGATACATGTACCGTGAAAGTGAGTGCTTCATCCTGGTCTCCAATGATCCGGTACTTGTTTTCACGCACTCTGGTGCAAATCTTATCAGACGAGCCTATCAGTATACAATCGACATGGTGACATACAAGAACGTTTGGACGGTGCCAGTGTGGTCAAATGTCGGATGCGGGTACAACACACTCGTTCCTTTCGGTAGTTCTCCACTCTTTAGCATCCTTAGTGCTGGCATCAAATCGCTCCTCTATCAACCTAGTGAACACCATGACCATCCATAAATGAGTTCATAGCTTACGGAAGTATAGAGCTCTGCATTCATGTCGTACAAATGCACTTGTACAGTATCGTATTTTCTATTGCTATCATGCCATTATGTTAGTCTACGAATATTGATAATATCGAATGCTAGTCGAACCTCATCCGGACGATGCCAGCGCCATAAGGCGTTTTCACTTCATCACCCTCTCCATATCGTATCGCATTGGAAAACAATGCTGGCATCTTGCGTACGTCCATTTTTGTCGTGTAAACGGACGAAACGGAAGTAGTGCGACAGGCCTAGAAGAGATGGCGATCGAGGATTCGTCTTCGCGTTAGGTCGTGTATGGTGTGCCAGAACGGTACCGATTACGCATCATGGATCTTGAAAGGTAGTATCAGGTGTGTCATAACAAGAGGAAGTCGGTACAGGAGACTTTCGAGAATGTGAAGGCGTCTACTCATGCATTAAAGTTGGACTAAGAAAATGTGCGGATGTGGGATTGTGTTGGTTTCTACATAAGTAAGGTTGCTGTGCATGGACTGTAAGACTGTGTGGAAACTGAGGTATCCGCTTCGACTTGGTCTACTTGTCGGATCCGCTCATAGACACTTTCCAATTTGCTCTGCAACGACAACCATCAAGCTCTACAAACCAAACAACAGCAATTCAACTATGCGCCAAGTAATTCGTTTCGTGCTCGCAGCATTCATTGCCACAAACTGCATCACGACGACGACAGGATCTCGAGCATTGCGTGCTCTGGGCATAGACGATGATCCAACTCCTTGTCCAGCATCCATGTCCGGATCAGCAGCCTCTTCGATGCAAGATATTGACTTTTCTACGAATGACTGTGGCAAGCCTTTTGAAGACATTCCTGAAGAATGTCCAGAGGAACCTGAATACACCACAGTGGCAGTCCTGGGGGCACCCACGTATTGCATCCGTGGCACTCCATGTGGTCGTAATGGAGGAAGCACTTGTCCAGGACCTCGAAACGATGGTGAGCTACTTTATGGCGCTACCTGTGAGATATTAGAAGGCACTGGTGGTGCTAGAGGCTGTATAAAGAAAACCAAGTGCTCTGCTTCGGACGATTCTCAGTCAGGTAGTGGCTCTTTAACAAGCGACAGCAGCGGTGACCCTTCTTCAACTCCAAATTATGACGACGGTCATGATACAATTTCATCAATGTCTCTTTCATCGCCGTCCATGACAGCATCCGATGGAAATAATGAATCTAATGAAGACATCGAAGAGCCACTAGAGATAGATTGCTCTGGATCAGATGCAGATACTTCGATGTCCGAGGTCTCTGCAGAGTCTACAGAACAGGATGGCAAATCTGATGAAGCAAGCGAGAGTCGGTCTGTGAGTCAAACTGGTGATGAAGTCACACTAACCGACGACTCTGCAAGTTGCTCACAAGTGGAGGACGAAGACGATGGTAAACCGGATGCAGGTGACGTATCAGATAAAGTGGATCATACACATGAACCGCATGAAGTAGAGTAAAGGTCAACGATGACACTCAACGCAGAGAGATCGACGAAGAAGTCAATTAGCTTGAAGACATGCTTGTGATCTTAAGAGAATCACTAGCAAGTTAATATCTTTTACACGTTAATTGGGGAGTACGATTCGAGACGCCCGTACAATCGCACCATCAACTTCTTCTCCCCCAAAGCTGCTGTTGTAGTGCTATGAAAAATACTTTGGAAGCCTTATCAATTTTCAACACAAGCGATTTTAACTTTGAAATAAACATTTTCTACCACCAGCTTTCTCTTCATCAGCACCTTTATTTAAATCGACATTACTATCCACGGCATCAAATAGATAGTCTGCAAGCTTGCATTTTACTTGGAATTATACTCAGGCCGTATCCGCGCTGAATCGGTTTTGAGAGAAATTGGTGATTTGTCTTTTGTCGGTCGATTCTTGATAATCGAATCAGCAAACTCTGCGGTCGTTGAGAATTGCAGATTTTACTTTGCCACTTACCATTGGAAACCTAACTTAACACTTTAATATAACTTTCCCGCCGAACGAGGAGTACAAAGACAAGTGGTCCGTAGTGCCAATGAACACGCTGCCTCATATTCTTGATCTAACTTGCCTCTCTAGCTCCATCCTCTGTTGTAATTGATGTTTCCATTGTCATACTCGCTGTAGCACGATCTATGTCAAAGCTGCAACATATAGATGACGTTCTTGGAGCGAATTAGGCCTGAATCGATATACCCTTCGACATCATCTAGCTTTTCGTCGATTTCAATCAAGCCGATTTAAGAGGCACAGTACCGATCACAGCTCGCACATGCTTGTTCTCATATTGTATATTTCACCTCACATCATCCACTATATTCATTTCAGCGAACGCGATCTTACTTGCTTTTGGTATATCTCCATCTACGTCTTTGATGCAATCAGGAGAAAACGATCTTCGAGGAGACTTCAAGTCAGGCCTAGTCCTCGAAATGTGCACATTTGTAAAAGCTAGCGAAAGACTCGGTGAGCTCTTCGCTTTACTTGCGCTATTGATCTCTTCGCTATTATTTCGGAGCAAACATAATACAGTGATAGATAGAATAATTAGAAGATATTTTTGACTTGCACTGTACGCCGTCCCAATGAAATGGCGAAGAGTTCAATAGCGCAAGTAAATCGATTTCAACTTCAACCAGAATGACTTCCGACAATGCAGCACGATATGCTTGACACGGTTCCCCGATAAAGCATGATAAAGGAACGGACGCTATACGTAGATAGGAATGAAAAGTAGATAGAGACATACGGCGAACCGCGAAAGACTTGGGTATTGTTTCCTATTACCAATCATCCATGTTTGTTTTTAAAATGCCTATAGTTCTTTGCTCAATATCCGATTATCCACTCGACGAACACTGCTTTAATATGCAACTGAGTCTAGTTTACGAATGTAGTGGACCCTGTGTGGTTCACGAACTAAAAGACATTTCAAAACACGATGCATTCATGCAAACTTTTTTTATTTTTGCCTTCTTTTGATGATACTGCCAAGCCGACTTTAAGACACAGTGACAATTTGCCCTCAAACAATACCCTGATTTCTTAGCTCCTTCCGTTATAAGCATGCTACATGAAGGTTAAAGAAAATCTACCGGAAATTCCAAATTCTGCATACAAGAGCCTAGCGATGCGGGATTAATTTCTCTGGTGAAGATATGAAAATCGATTGACAAAGTTACCATCAAGCTTATGACAATGACTTGTACAACATCTCAGTCTTCAATGCTAATCCCAGATCTTATGGATTCGGTTGTATAGATCTGCTTGCTTAATAAGTACACATTTACTGTCATGACAGTTCCAGCACAAAAGTCCAATACCCAGGTGATTTCTGCGTGTTGACTTCATATATTCACGGAGATCACCATTTCCCTTTTAATGCTAAGATCTGCACTGAGATACGATGGTGTAAAGGATGTCAATTGTTTAATGGTAAAATGGAAGAAATGTGATAGTAAACTCGATACGCGTACGAACCTCACTGGACATATGAAAGCCCTTGTACCCAAGTGCCCCTAAGAGCTAAGACGAGCAACCCTCTTGCATGAAGTTTGATCGACAGGGTGAAAGTAGTAAGCAATTTATTTGTTTAAAGTACATTCGATATAAATATGCGTAAAATTGACACAAATGGCTAGCCCATTTCTAAAATCGATAACAATGATGCGCCAAGGTCAGGTAATAAGTGGTTTAGTCAGTACCTGATTGTCTTGCCCTACCACATTAATGTGCATTTAGAGCACAAACATCGTTTGCTTTCTACCTTGAGGTCTGAATAAAGTATTTTTCTGTCATTCTGCTACCTGAACGATTTTACGGGTGATCTGTCATTGCTACTATAGCCACAGAAGAACTTACTTTACATGATCCATTATTCTGAAGTTTCCCACATAAAGCACTGACTGCTGCTCCTACTATCAAACCTCACTCACATTCAAGTCACAACTCTAACGTCAGTCTCACTTTCCGTCAAATAAAACGTGTTCAAACTCGCTACTCGCTAGCTTTTACATCCTCCACGTCCTTCCCATCCTCTTCTTCTACGTCCATCGCCTTTCCATCTTCCACTACCTCCTTAGTCACCTCAGGTTCAGCAGCCGCTTCCTCCGTCTTCTCCACCGTCATCGCTTCGTCCTTTGCAGTCGTATCCTTGGCATCCTCTTCCATAGCCCCGTCGCCATCACTTGGCTTCTCTTCCTCCTGGAACAACTCGTCTCTGTATCTAGGACACTTGTCCAGTAGCTTTTCAAAAGTCACTCGACTCGCTTCCCACACGTCGCTTTCCCACAGCTTTGTAAAAGTATCCACACTTGCACACGTGCGCCTCAAGTGTCCAATCGTCTGCTTCAAATACGTCTCGATCACATCTTCCTTTCCACTCTTCATCTCGACAACCGACCACAGCAACATCCCTACCTTTCCAAATATTGCTTCCTGCGAATACACGACGACTTCCTCACCACTTTCATCCCACTTAAACTCAATCTCTTGTTCCGCAAGACAGAGTAAAAAGTCATCCATGATAACCTTCCACACACTCGTCTTTACAACATCTTCCAACTTTGTACTCTGCATCCGTTTCACATGTCCAAGTAACACTTCGCCAACATCATGTAAGAAGACACGATCTTGCGCCATGCTAGTTTCTACCTCCATCAGACACTGGATCATCCGTCCACCAACATCAAACGCATTTTCCACGAGACACTTGAGAATAAACGTCTTGATCAACGTTCGAGACGATGCACTCGATAACAACACATCCTTCCACACTTGACTTTCAAACGTCTCGAGTCGGTCCTGATGCATCCACGTCATCACGAGTGGCAGGGCGACTCGAATCGGAATCGCACCTGGTGCTTTCAAATGCATCTCCTTCTTGCGTACCATACGACGCAGTGATGCAGCGTTACCGAGTTGGAGTAACTGGACAAGACCACGGCAGTTCAAGTGGTCTGTCGGTAGCTCTTGCGTCGTCCAGCACGTCGCAAGTGTCTTTAGCAGCGTCTCGGAGATCAAACGTTGGGCTTGAGGATCACTCAAGACCATCGCGACATCCGCAAGCTGGTCTTCACACACGCCTTCAGGGACGAAGCCAGCCACGGCGACGGCAGGGCGATGCAGCACGACTTCTCCAGACGTGGATAAGATGCCGACAGCTTCTCCTGGTCCCGTCTTCTTCCGTTTCTTCGGACGAAGCTTTTGTGGTGCGCCTTGTAGCGTCGCTGCGTGCTTTTCAATGACATCCAGTCCTCTCTTACCCACACGCTTGCCTTCTTTATAGAAGACAGTCGTGTCGGGATTAAAGGTGAGGCAGTTCTGGATCATCAGGTTAAAGTCATCCACAAGCATCTCGACCGACTTGTACTTGTGCTTTCGAGCTTTCTTACGCATGGTCGAGAGATCCATCGGCTCTTGGATCACTTCATGGTACTTGGGCACATCTGCCGGTACAGGTTCAGCAAAGATCTGTTTCGAATCAATACGTACGAGCTTTTCAATCAACACATCTAACTGGTCGGATGGAGGTGCACCAAGCACCATTTCTAAAGCCTCTTCTTCCATCTGCATCTCCTCCGGTTTCTTCTTCAAACGACGATGAAATGGCAAGTCTCCAATACGAAGTTTATCCACGAATGATAGGAGCTCCTGAAGCTCCGTCGCATCTAATGCACTCTTCTTAATCGCTCGATCCGTGAACCAGATGAACTTGTGGATAGGATCTGTGCGAAGTAAGTTGGTTGCATGATCTCGTTGGACATTCGCTAGGTCAGCACGTAAGGCACCAAGCGTCGCGACACCGTCCACTAGATCCTGACTTTGTAGCTTGGCATTGTTATAGGAAAAACCAGGGATAACACTAGAGATGAGGTACTCTTTCCAAATCTCGAGGACGGAGAGATATAGCTCTTCCGAGTCGCCGATCATGTCCGTGAGTTTACGCAATGCAGCGCTTGATTTACGACGTTCCTCGGACGATATACTCCATCCAAGTGGACGGTTGAGAGGAGTGCTAGAGGACGCTTTTGACGGGACGTGGCTCGATACGTTCCACAAGTCCGAAGCTGCAGTCTCGATGCTACTCGTCGGTTGCTTGGATGCTTCTTCCGATTGGAACGGATGCGAGCGATAGAATGCCATGCGCTCTTCTGCATACTCCCGCGTGCATTCGTCCACAAAGACACGTAGCTCGGCTGCATCTACGAATAAGATTTTACGCCGCACATGCGTCGGTAGAGCCTCCAGAATCTTTCGGTTCTCGGTCAGTTCCTTTAAATACGCTTCTGGCGTTTCTTCTTGTAAGGATAAAATCGTCATGGGTACTTGCTGCAGCTCCCGGAACTCAATGTAAGGGAATGTAGCGTCCAAGAGTTTCTGCAATTCCCGTTGGGAAAAATGCGGTAGGCGTTTGAGCAACTCTTGACGTAAAGCTGACAGCATAGACTCGTAGACACTCGAACGTCGTACCGAAAGTAGATCTAAAAGCTGAATGGCAGACCCAAAGTTCTCTCCCTCTACGACACCATCTACGCCATGCGTTTTCTGGAAATCCAAGATGGCCGTGTCGGGATTCGGGGCCGTGCTAAGCAGTTCTTGGAGGGCAGCACCGCCACGAGCACCAATCATGCGTGGCTTCACCTTTTTCAGTTTCGTATGCGCCTTGTTATTCTCCGTCATGTCGTTTTCAGACTTGTGCGTCGACAATTTAAACGTGACCTTCAAGTCACTCGTCGATGGGCTGTCGCTCATGGTCGCTGTAAGTCGAGGTGGAAGGTATAAGCACACGAGCAGCTTCCTGAGAGAGGGAGGTGTATTGTGGTGGAAAAAGCAGGGCCCTGCGGATTAATCACGAGGCAAGAGAGACGTCGACAGCGTGTACTTGAATGCGTCGACTGCCTCCTCTGCTTCCTGTCGTCGTTTTCAGGTACGGGTCTTATAAATAGGCTTGCAGCTATTTTACGGCTCTGAAGTTAAAGGAGCTATAAGGGTCGTATACCGACTTCAACTTAGTACTATCTAGCTGTCCTAGCGTATACATGTTTTCGTTTCTACTACTTTCTACAGGTTATGATACAAGACTTGGTATAAATATACTAGTTGTTGATGTGTAGGGAACATTGAAAAGATATTTATAGCATTGTGTTAGCATTATCTTGAATTCACTAGGTGGAGATGGTAGGTTGGCAGCAACAGCGACAGGAACATGCGCAGAATGCTGGATTCCAGGATGATCAAATGGGGCTAGCTATCTTTAAATCTTTTGGTCAGTCTATGTGTCCTCTTGTACCGTCGAAACCCGAGTGGCGTGCACAGAAGCCGCAACATCGACCGCTCCAAACCTCTGGAAAGCTTACTGGAAGTCCCAGAGCAAGCTCGATTGTATCCAAGCTCGATGAGAAGCGTCCTTTTACTTCACAGTTTATCGAGCGGTCATTGAAATCGAACAGAACGATGTTTGCTCGCCCGTCTTCTCCAGTCAGTCACTTGCCTCCGGATACCATCTCGGTCGTTTCACAGAACTACCCTCGCCATACTTCGCTTCCAAGCGCATCTGTCAATGCGAGTCAATGGATTCGACCATCGGCTCGGCGTCCAGCTAATATGAATAGCTCCGACATTGACAAGGTCACAACATGGCTCCAGAATCTTCAGCATCAGACGAGAGGATTCTCTTCCTACTGTGTCTATTGCGAAACAATATTCAAAGAAAGCGAAGTGCTTACTGCTGGGAAACCATCCCCGAATCGACTGCAGACAGCAGTCGCAATGCATTGTCTTTGGAAAGCTGCCACCGTCTTTGCCCGACATGAAAATATCCTACTTCGCATCGCACGGTAACAAATAATAATTTCTATGCCTGGACTCACTGACTGACGAGCGTATCTAGTGATCTGGAATCAGCGATATACGTTGACTACAAGAACATGCATCAGGACAGCGAGCGGTGGAGTGCATTAGAGTACTATGTCGATAAAATTACTTTTTACGAACGAGAAGGCCAGTACCATCTACAGCGAGAAGGTCTACAACAAGGTATCTACTATTAAATGTATCGTAAAACAGTAGTAGATACACACTCCATGACCATTAGAACTTCATCATCGAGCGTCGAAATATGAAGCAAAGCTATTTGAAAAGGAAAAGCTACTGGAAGAAATGAGAGACCGAGAACGACTATACAAGCTTACTGCTTTAGACAAAATTGACCATCGCAACACTGTTTGTGAGGAACTGAGTGGCAAATTGGACGCTGTCCTGTCCGACTTTCAGTACTTGCATACAGATGAAAAGCAGCAACTGGTCATTGGCATTATCAATTCCCTTGACGCATATATCACGGCAGAGACTGTAGCGAATGTTGCAAGCAAGATGAGCGAGTATGAAAAAGAGAAGCTGCTTACAGACTTATTTCGAGATGAACTTGCGGATCTAGCAGTGTACGTACATATTTATGATACTCTTTGTGTCCCAACTTACCATTGCTAATGACGATAGTAAAATACGATATGAGCTCGAAGCTAAAGCACGCATGCAGCATAGTGCTATGACGAATGGATCGGTCGCCCGAATTTCACGCTTTCATAACTTGATGAACGTAGCATTGATGAAAGAAGAGGAAGAGTTAAATGAACACGCTTCTGATGGCACAGACCATATATCTTCCAGTGATTCCGATGTCTCGAATACTCGACAACTGAATCGACTAGCAACACGAAAAATGCTAGACGAAGCACATGATATATGCGACCAGGACAAAAAACTCTTGGAACGCATTCATGACTTGGTAGATGAAGTAGACGAAGTGAAACGTGAAAACGCAGATTTACGACACAAACTAGAAGAATCCGATCATCTTACAATATCTCTTCGCTTGAAAGTCAATGAGCATCTAAATGCTGCTGAGAAAGCAGCAGAAGACTACTCTAACGAGAGGAAGCAGTTACAAAATGATTTAGACCGCAAGAAGAGTGAAATGATGAACCAAGAGGTTCAAACGAATAAGTCTCTATTTCCTGGTCAAAGCTTGCCTGAAGAAGGCCTGGAGGGAGACGTGGGAGAAGGTGAAAGTGAAGTAGAGGAGGAGGAAGACCTTCATCGTAAACGTTCTGATTTGAAGCGAAAGCATGGAACGGCACGGCATGAATCCAATGGAGGACTTATTTGTAAAATCAAGCGAACGAATAAGTACGGTGTAGGCATTGCTAGTATAATCGAGCAAGCTCGAGTTCCGGCGACTAAAGTGAAGAAGATATTGAGCAAAAGGAAGCCATTAACGCTAAACGAACTGCATGCAGTCATTGTTGGATATTACCAGGCAAAGATGTTTCAAGATGTTCAAGACGATAAAGCAGGAAAACCGCGATCTAATCTGGCACAATTCATACAAGAGATGTATGTTTTGCACTATGGTCTGAAAGATTTAGCAATCAGCCAACTCATTTTCCTAGACGCCGCAATTCGCAGATACGAACATGTATGTAGAGTACTGGTTTATGTAGTCAACAGGCTAATGTATCATATTCCCATCTACGTAGGAGAGCGCTCGTGTTCGCATCTTTGGTTTGCTTACAGGGTCCTTAGACTCAGAGTCACATGCTTGCTCTATCCAAGGCGTCGACTTTTTCTTTTTTGTCGTGATCGTGATTTTCAACGGTACGACTTTATTATCTATCTCTAGTAGCTCGATTCTTAAGGAGCCTCGTAGCTGGTGTCTACAAGAAAGGAAGAAGGGAAGCAGTATCAATTGCTCAAAATCTAAAAGTGCTGTTTGGCGATGGCATCTTTTTGAGTCAAAAAGCTGTTCGAGTGAAAACGGATCACGTGTGTCAAGCTGTGGACATGGTCTTTTCATACGCAGCGAATGACACGGAAGATGCAATTGCTAGCTTGAAAGATGAGCTACAAGCAGAATCGTTGAAAGGACCAGCGGCTTCCACTACCGGTAATACAGTGTGTGGCAGTAACATTGATGTTGACACCGCGTTGGAACGTATAATGGTTCATTGGTTCGCACTGTACGAAGGACAGATGAATGACATTTACGACATGTTCCATGCTGTCGATGCGAATGGGGATGGCACACTTGACTTTACTGAATTTGAAGCTCTTGCGTCTGTGCTCGAGCCTCATCTAAACCAACAGGAAAAGTATGCTATGTTCGAACGAGCAGCAGGCGAGGATTTAGTCATTGACAAAGAAGAGTTTGTTCAAGTGATGCTAGCGCATCAACGTACTTCTATTTTAAAAAATCTTTATAATGGTAACTCGAACAAAAAGATTGTTGCTGACGTGCAACATCGAAAAAGCGCGTTTAAGCCGACACTGGTTACGAAATACAATATATCTGGTGGTGAGCTGGAAACTATTGAAGACAGTAACGGAGCGGAAGGAATAGAGCAGAATGTAGAGGAAGATTCGGAGGGATTTGCATCCCTCACTGCAGCTATGAATGAAGTTTCCTATCAATTGCACGCCGAGTCGGTGGAGAAGGTAGAACAAGAAAAGGAAGAGGAGGAAGAAGAGAATACAGACAATAGACACCGCGTGGAAGAAAGCGTGCCATTTGTAGCTCTTATAAAGTTATCTAAATGGGCCAAGGTTGCGAAGAGCAAGGTTGTACATATGCATAACCAAAGCCATCAAATGTCAGTGGTCCACGATGGCGAACACGAGACCGTATTTAATTCGAAAACAGAATCAGGTGAACGTCAGTGATACTGCGACGAATTGATGGATAAAGCAGTGTCAGAGGTGAACAGTATAGGAGGAAAATAGTAAATCGAGATTGGAATGTACTTTGCGTGTACCACCCGAGTTGTTTGACTCAGGTTCATATACGGTTCCTTCGTGCTTCCGTCTGTATCAGCAGGAAGACGGCGGAACTTTTTAGCTTGTTTACATCACTAGGGCTGATAAAGTGTACCCTGCGAAGGTTCTACGTGACTGTGACGGCCATTGCGCCATAGGTACTTATCGCAGTGTCGACAAATTCCATATTCTAGTTGATGGGGGCGAATGATACAATGCTTTCAAACGGTGCTCTTGCATTCCAACGATATGTAAACGTAGCGATGCATGTGCTTAACAACGTGTGGAGATACAAAGGGTGTGTACGTGTGAGTGGCCACAGCGCGACCGTTACACTAGTTTAGCAAAATTACAATGTGACGACGAAACACCAAGCACCCTTTTTATACCAACTTTTGGAAATCTAGGTTGGTCCGACCTGAAGTTGTCCGATCTTAAGAGCGTCTACACGATATCCAGTGATGGGTAAACATCATGTACTCATTGGCACACAGCGAAGGATATCGTTCTCAAATCTACTATCAGCTGATGCCATCAAACTGATCGACACGGTCAAGGTGCGTTTCGTGGACGACTGGCCAACGCGTTACAAGTTACTTTGTGCCCGAAATACATAATAATACATATCTCATATCATTATCCTACTCGAGTACGCAAGTATCGTATGGTATCTAAATATTTTATCTCGATCACACGGCATTAGTGGTGAAAGTGGATCCTCGTGTTGATGGCGTGCGAAGCTGCATCGATGCAGATCTTCCTAGGAGATAATTCGAATTTTGAATGAGAGTTTGTACACCATTGGATCTCAGCGTACTCACGAGGCTTACCCAACAACGCCTTCTTACGCGATTGTTCACTGAGTTACCCCATCAAGGTCAGCGGCATCGAAAGCCTCATTCCGACATTTGCCTCGCATCAACCAAGTCGACTCTCCTAGCTTACTCAAGATGGCAATCTACACCAAGTTCGCGCTCGCTGCCATGTCAATCCTTGCTATGACTCAAAACGGAGTCGAAGCTGCCTCGGCTACCTTCAAGAACCAGTGTCCGTATGAAGTTGAAGTCTATGACAACGCCAGTCCGTGCAAGCTTGCTCCTGGATCTATGGAAGCTCCAACCTACGGATGCGACCGAAATATTGGAGGTACTGCCATGTATCGTAACGGACAAAACCCTGAGGCTACACTCGCCGAGTTCTCCAACTCTGGAGGCAAGAGCTGGTACGACATCAGCGCCATTCCTCCTGGTCCCGGCGACTGCCGAAGCTACAGTGACTGCGCTGCTAAGACTGGCAAGAGGGGATTTAACACCGGTATGATGATCTACCCCATGACACACAAGGATGCCCCAGGTTACCGTTGCGAACAAATTATGTGCCAATACGATGGCTGCCCAGGAGCTTTCCATTTCCCGGGTGACACGAACAAGATTTATAGCTGCCCAGATGACGAGCACTTTAGCGTCATTTTCTGCCCTTAAATTCTTAACGCAAGCACAAATATATCGTTTATATCTTTGCCTGTGAACATCGAATCACGTCATTCTTGAAACGCATGCAAACACGACAATACAAAAGAGTTTAGAATTTCTCATTCATGATATTGCAAGGATTGAGCTCATGTTCCTTGCTTTTTGCCCAGCAAATCTTGTTCCATTTTGTAGGCAAGTACATGGGAAGATCCGAAATAGAGTCAACCATCCCACAAAGCACCAGCTCATATCTGTTGCTTTCGACAATTATCACGAAGCGTTGCCTATCGATACTTTACACCTAGTGTTGAGCTGGTGCTGCATGTACAAACGTCATTTTGATGCAAATCCATACGCTTAAGACGCTCATCAGACGCCGCACGTGCGTGTTACTCCAATGCGATGGCGAAAATGAGAGCTGAACAGTCTCATATCCGTAAAAGAAGACACCCGATCACTGTGCTATTTAATATTGGTCTCATTACTCAGTGAAGCAACTTGAGGGAGGTGATACGTTTTGTCACTACTCATTTTATCTTTTCCTTCATATCCTACCAAGCCAACCTCACTTAATCATGCTCTTGCCGAAGCAACTTGTCGCTATCGCTTTTTTATCCATTGGATGGCTAAGCGGAAACTTGGAAACCATCGATGGAGCGAGCATTAGCTTCAAGAACCAATGTTCACATGAGATCGAAGTCTACGACAACCACACTATTTGCAAATTGAAAAAAGGGTCGAAGCAAAATCCACAGTATGGATGTGAACGTGACATCAAATCTGGAGTACCTACAATGTATCGCAACGGGAAAGACCCAGATGCCACTTGTAACTACGTTCTATACGATATTCTTCATTTCAAGGACTAATATCACTGCTATCGTAGTAGCGGAGTTTATGGTCACAACCAATGCGGCTTGGTATGACATCAGCTGCGTACCTCCTGGATCTGGTGATTGCAGTAGTCGAAAAGAATGTGAAGACAAAACGGATAAGACGGGGTTTAATACGGCATTAGGAATCTACCCAGACAAAGAGAGCCAAAAAAACAAAAACCATCGATGCAAGGAAATCGAGTGCAAAAACAAAGATTGTAGAGATGCCTTTCACTATCCGGCAGACAACGACAAAGTATACAACTGCCCATCAGATACGCACTTCGAAGCCACTTTCTGCCCAAAGTAGCTTTAAAGCCTTCGAACTACCATCAATTCATCCTTTCAGTCGTTTCATGAACATTGTTTAAGGTATCTTTATGTCGTTTCATGCTAACAATCTGCCAGGAGACTCTTCTGAATTTTAAAAAGACCATGGCAAAGTCCGATAAACTGGATGGAGTTCGACCAGTGCATCAGAGCGAAATAAAGCATTCATCATCAGCTGAAGCTGACGCAGCACGTCGACTTAGTGGTCGTTCATTGTCCGACCAACCGAAATACAACCGCCCAAAGCAGTCACGGTTAATCCAGCAAAATCTACCGGTGTGGGAGCCAATCCTAACTCTGGCATGGACGATTGTGTTCTGTTCTATCATCAGTGCATCTTGCATTCTTCTCGGAACACTTATCGTCGTAAAGTCTAATTCGATGACAAGTATTCGAGTGGAGTACGATGGTCCACAAGCGTTGGCACGAGCACAAGCTTTCGCTTCGAACATAACCGAGAAGGATGCTAGCATCGACAAAGCTCAAAATTGCCTTTTAAACACCCCCGAGATGGCCAATTCGTTTGACGGTTCACATACTTGCTACATTACCATAACACTTCCGCAAGATATTCAAGCACCACTACACGTCTTCTATGAGCTAGAGAATTTCTACCAACACCATCGTCGCCTTGTTTCATCCGTCGATCGTAAGCAGTTTGCTGGTGAAAGTGGGTACGAGGTTAGCGACTCGAATAAAACACAAATTCCATTATTGGCAACTTCGCCATGTGAACCTATGGAAGAGATCATGTCACTTTCTTGTCATGTTGGCGAATGCCCACCCGAAAGCTATGCACTTCGGAAGCTCTTTCCATGCGGCATTGTTGTCAATACGATGTTCAATGATATCTTTTGGCTTCATGAAGGTGTAGTTCCGAATGGAGACAGGCTAGGACGAACAGATCTCGTATCGAAAGGTGTAGCTCGTGTACATCCAATTCATAGAACGCGCAACCCATCATCCAACTTGTCTGCAGAGCTCTATCTTCCAGTATGGCACAATCCGAACATGAGTCGTATAATCCCGTCTCCATTCGATCCAAACATTACTCGTGAACCACACATTACGCCCGACTACACGAATAGTACTGCATGGGTGGTGGATCCATTGGATCCTGAGCACGGTGATGGGGTTGGATTGAAAAATGAACACTGGCGTGTGTGGGTGGATACTGCTGCGATGGAGCCCTTCCGAAAACCTTACGCCAAAATCCATCGAGACTTGCCTGCGGGAACTAGGCTGACCTTTGCTGTCCAATCCAACTTCTTTGTCCGGTCATTTGAAGGCTCCAAGTCACTCGTTATTTGCGAATACGGTTGGTTTGGCGACCGAAACTATGCTTTAGGTGGTATTTTTATTGCTGTTGGTGTCACCTTTGCCATTGCAGCAGCAGTGTTTGGCATCCGAAGAGTTAGAAATCCGAGAGAGCAAGGAGATGCTAGTGCATTAAGTTGGAAATATCATAAAACAAAGGAGGAATAAACTGATCGAATGAAAAAGAATTGTTATTGTTTCGTGCCTCTGTCTTCTCTGTCATTTATCACTTCTTCAGAGGGAACGTAAAGTCATACGGGCAAATGTGGAGTAAGGCATTCTCAGCCGACGGGTACATTGGATACATGCAGTCGTCATCATCGTATGTTAGTCGATCGCAACTCGCTCCGACGTATGTATTCGGATAAGAGGTCAAGAGACCTCTGAAGTCACTGTCACCAGCAGTCATTTCGAGGACCGAGGCCGTCCACTTTGAGTTGACAGTAAGTCTGTAATTTCCATACGGGGCATGCAGACCGTTGCAAGCATAAGGGGATCGCGTATCTGGAAGTGTGCTCACCACTTCAGCTTTTGCCTCCTCGAATGACATCGGGTAACGACCGACAGCGAGCTTATAGACACCTGGTTCAAGTGAAACCGAGAGGTAAGAGTCCAAGCCTGAAACAGATCCGTCCGCTCCACCATTCTCTGTCTCCTCTAAATCCACATCATCGTTCCAATCCACGAGAATGAGCTCATCGTTCGCTCCTTTACGCATGAGATAGATTTGCGTGTCAATGTAGGACGAATCGCAGTCTTCGTTGACATCAGTAAAGGTCAATTTGCCTTGCTCTTCCGCAGAAAGGAGATCAAATTCCACATCGAGCTTCCCTTCCGGTTCACTATAAACAGACCATGGAACGAAGAGCGTGTACGTGTCCACACTTATGCTATCCTCTTTCCTGTAAATGGATCCACTCACAACTTCTTTGACTAGTTGTCGGCTTTCACTGGAAGCTTGAGCCATGGCTGAAATCGCCGCAAGTAAGGCGCAGATAATCTTGGAGTTGAGCATCTTGCCGCTGTGCTCGCTTGAGATAAATTTGATTGTGGCAACTGTAGGTTTCCGAAAGATTGTCAAGTAGTTGGATGAAATCCAAGTACAGTCGTTATAAAAATCTGGAAACCTTGGGACAATGCAGACTTCAGCACATTCTGCGTTTCAATGTATTTTAGTTCTGTATGCCCAACATGGGATAGAGAGGTTTGATCGTCCGTTTCGTGAAAATGATAAGGAAAGAAGTACAAGTCGTTTCTTGCATGAGTATCAATCAGACGTTGGAGTATCTAGCTTCTTTCATTCCTACCATTCGATCGTATTTACTACAAAGGTCGGAAATGTACAATGATCTACCCTCTTGCTTCGATCTTTTTCATAGTCGCTTTACCTCTCCTCAGCGCTAGCTATAAACTATGGTGACACCACCTATCGACTCGACAGTCTAATCCAACGTGCATTTATCCTTCTTTGACTGGCATTGACGACGCCAAACCTGAATACTTTGACGTGTACTTGGCATAGTAGCTATATTGGGTGAAATGATCTTTAATCAAGCTTTTTTAATGGTGCTCACAAGTACACTAGAGCATTTCAACGAACCCTCAAGCATTAAACGCATCCTCTGATTTTTCCTGTCTTGCATGGTAACCTCTGCAGTAGAAGGTAAGATGATCAAAGTCTAGAGTAGCCATGAAATAGAGGTATGTGTATTCCTGATCCTTAATTGCCTAGCAAGTCGAAATCGTCCAGCTTATCGTTATAGCGCATGATCGTGCGCTTGATCTTAGAGCTATCGACCCACGTGACAAAGTCTTCCATACTACGAGTGACTAGAAAGGCAGGGTCCGACACTGCCGTCGGGCCAACACGGACATGCCCCTGTTCCACAAACGTCGTCGCTTCCTTGATCGTCTCGGCCATTTTGCAGCGCACCATGACCACTGGCAAACGGCGTCGGCAGAACGCTGCGACACTGAGCTGTTCAGCCTTGAGCAGACTTTTGCTCGTGTTAATGAGACCCATATTATAAAGCTTTGTCAGCAGCGCCTCTGTAGTCTTTATCCGGTACGGATCATCCGCTGGACGCTTCTTGAGACGCGCCACGACCTTCATGACGGAACCTACGAGTCGACTATACTTTTGATACTCCTCTCGATCCGGCAGTCGATAGCGCCGGATGATCTTAATCTCCCGTATATTCCGTTCATTCTTCCAATCGAGAAAGTCTACTTTCTTGAGTAACTTCTTCTCGTGGTACTTTAACTGGCGCATGCTCCTTTAGACACCTAGAAGAGTACGCCGAAATGCGCCTGCTCCACTCCTTCATCTAGCAACCTTTCCATCTGTTACACATACAACGTTGCAACATCAAGGTATCCACGACAGCCACCAAAGGTCCATTCGCCCATTTTCGTGGAGTACAAGTCGAGTATGGCCGGAGGCGAAGGTTTAAAGAAGAAGAAGCGCAAGGTCGAAAGTCAGTCGGATGACGGACGTGACCTCATTGCTCCTCAAGATGCGACACCAAAGTTGGACGCGTCCAAGTGGCCGCTATTGCTACGTAATTATCACCTTTTGAATGTCCGAACGGGTCATTACACGCCAATTGCATGCTCCTCTTCGCCATTGAAGCGCAACATCTCGGACTATGTCCGATACGGTGTCATCAACCTTGACAAACCTGCCAATCCGTCTTCCCACGAAGTCGTGGCATGGATCCGTCGCATGCTTCGCGTCGATAAGACTGGTCACTCGGGTACGTTGGACCCGAAAGTCACTGGCTGCCTCATCGTCTGCATCGATCGTGCCACGAGACTCGTGAAGGCGCAGCAAGGAGCTGGTAAGGAGTACGTGGCTGTCGTCCGTCTCCACGGTGCGTTGGAATCGCAGCAGCAGCTCGCGCGGTCGATTGAAACTCTGACCGGCGCGCTGTTCCAGCGTCCTCCTCTGATCTCGGCTGTCAAACGTCAGCTACGTATTCGTACGATCTACGAAAGCAAGCTTCTTGAATTCGATCAGGAACGCAATCTCGGTATCTTCTGGGTCTCGTGCGAAGCTGGTACGTACATTCGTACCTTGTGCGTCCACTTGGGCCTCGTCGCGGGCGTTGGTGGCCACATGCAAGAACTCCGTCGTGTCCGATCGGGTGTCTTGGGCGAATCAGACTCTCTCGTGACCATGCACGACGTCCTCGATGCACAGTACCAGTACGACACGTACAAGGACGAATCGTACCTCCGTCGTGTCATTCGACCGCTAGAAGTCCTCTTGACGACCTACAAGCGTGTCGTCGTCAAGGACAGTAGTGTCAACGCCATCTGCTACGGTGCTAAGTTCATGGTGCCAGGTCTCTTGCGCTTTGCCGACGACATTGACATTGGCGAAGAAGTCGTCTTGATGACGACGAAGGGCGAAGCTGTGGCCATTGGTATCGCTCAGATGACCACGAGTGTCATGGCGACGTGCGACCATGGCGTCGTGGCCAAGATCAAACGTGTCATTATGGAGCGAGACACGTACCCTCGCCGATGGGGCCTAGGCCCGATGGCACAACGCGTCAAGGGTCTTGTGAAGGACGGCAAGATCGGCAAGTACGGCCAAGTGAACGACAGCACGCCGTCTGACGTGGCCAACTTGTACTCTGACGCTCCCTCCAAGCCGCTTGTGGAGGAAGTGCAGGTGACGGAGACGATTGAGACGACGGAAGAGCCGGATGAGGATGAGGACGAGAAGCCCAAGAAGAAGAAGAAACATAAACGTGATAAAGGTGACTCGCCGAAGAAGAAGAAGAAGAAGAAGAGTAAGAGCGATTAATTTCCATCCATTTGATCGAAACCATGTTTTTTGCTTGTTTTTTCTTTCTATTGCTGCCACTTATTCGTAGTCAAAGTCATCATCCATGTCGAAATCATCCTCTTCTTCCACGCCATCGTTCGCAGCAATCTCCGCTTCCGTGCGTGCAATCTCTTCATCCATAATCGCACGCCATTGCGTCGGCGTCGGCTCCGGGTATCGAGACAAGTACGGCAGCAAAGCCATTTGACGACTGATCTTGATCGCTCGCGTCACCTCTCGCTGCTCTTTCGCGGAGAGACCAGTGAAGCGACGAGGTTTAATACGACCAGTGGGTCCAAGGAAGAGACGGAGGAGCTCGACGTCCATGGCGAGCTCGACAACATCCGAATGCGTGGAGCGAGCGTAGTACTTGCCAGGCTTGCCCTTGGTCGGACGCATCGGTTCGCGCTGGTCCTTTGGTCGCATCCAGTTGAGCATCTCTGGCGTCACGCCCATGCCGCCGTCGATGTTACTGAACGGATCCGGGATGTTGCCATTCTCATTCGCGCTTTCGTCCGATGCCATGCCCAGGGAAGCATCGTATCCAGGCATTTCCTACTTGATATAAGTATAGGACCATGAAAGAGATGAGGGTGATGCGTACAATGTAGAGACGGTCGTCTTCCACGCTCTCCGCTCGTCGAGGAGCGTCGACTCCATCGGTAGACAACTCTTCTTCCCACTTGGCAAACTCTGCTTCAAAGTCTTCTTCATCAAAAACAGCATCTTCATCGGAATCCGAGTCGGAGGAGTCGCTTGTGAGAGCCTCTAGGACCTCTTCCTCCACTTCACTGATCTCACCATCTTCCTCCAACGTGTCTGGGAAGGCTTCTTGGCTCAAGTACTCGACTTCAGGAGAAAGTTCCAACATGTCTTCTTCATATGGCTCCACTCGATCATGGATCGTCTTCTTCTTATCGTCATCTAGTGCCTGGGATTAAGCTATGAGCGATCTAAAGGACGATGAGCATCGTACCTTTGCCAGCCTTTTTCGAGAAGTGGGCTTTCGAGATAGACAATAACTGCTGCTCTTTTGTCGAAGATGCCTTGGCTACGATTGCAGGAACATTCGTAGTATGCAAGGCAGCTCTTCGGACTGCTGCAGCCGCTTGTACGCGACCTAGTCGATTGCCAATTAATATCGATCCAAAGCATATTGAGATACATTCAAAAGGCCAATTGACGTTGCAACACAATTGACTTATAGATGAAGACTGTACCTGCATTTGAAAGCATGGCCATCGGCCGAATCCATACGCGCACCATGTCTGCTACACCACACTAACGTCGTCCCCTACTTTGTGGTGAGAACCACTGGCGCAGAATCAGTTCACTTGATGCTTGTATGTGTGACTTGAAACGAGTATAGACCCCACAAAAAGAAAAGAAAAGAGTGTTTTACGAAAGAAAAAGAGAAATATACGATGCTCCAAGTGGAATGCACTGTCCAGTCAATTCGCTGTCACGGCCGACTTGGCCGCCGCCAAGCTCTCTAGTTTCCGCCACTTTTCCTGCTCCTTCTCCCGCTTCTCCGTCTCCGATTGCTCCTTGGCCGCATACTCCTTGGCGCATTGATCGTACAAGGCCATGTCATAGTCCATGTATAGCTTGAGCACATTCTACCACATACAAAACACACATGAGATCTTCCAAACCTACAACCACATCCAGATACAATGAAAACCTACCTGGGCAAGACCTTCCACCGTCGAATTCCAATGCCCCAACGAATTGCGGTGCAACGGACCGTAGATCACCGGTAGAATCAGATGCGCGTGCTGTTTACTCAGACATCCGCTATTGACCAAGTGTTCATTGTTCCACAAGAACAGTGTCCGTTCGGACACTTGGAAGTGTTCGCTCCCGAGCCACTTGGCGACGCTCTGGAACAAGGGCTTGTGGATCTTGACCAATTGCTCGTTCCCCATGAGCTCAAGAATCTCTTCTAGCTCGTTCAAAAAGATCACTTGCTTACTCGAACAGCTCCATGGCCAGAACTTGAGCATGTTTTTCAAGATCGGCACGGCCGTCTCCTGATCCTTCTCCACGTACTGCGTGATACAGTAAGATAATTGCTGATGGTACATGGCAACGCTTTTCGGTTTATGGAGAGGAACGAGCGCACGGACGAGGAACTGCAAGTGCTCTTGCTTGAGCGGAATGGCAAAGCCGTTGATGATACTGCCGAGGATCTCGAGCAGCTCGCCAATGCCATTGTGACGCTCCGTCTCGTAGACGAAGCGGTAGAAGACGTTGCCGACGGCCTTCCGGATGAATGACCGGTGAGACATGAACTTGCCGTAGATACGGTGCATGATCGTCTTCAAGTAGTCTCGCTCGCGTGGATCTTCACTGTCAAAGAGGTCGATGACGGCGAGACAAAACTTTTGATCGACATATTTTTTCGCGACTTTGGCGTTCACTTCGCTCGAAACGATGAAGCGGAGGAAGAATTCGTACACGACTTGCAGGTGCGGCCATGCAGGTTCCAACACGGGTTCATCTTCTTCCGGATCAAAATCCTCCGTCTGTGGTGGAAGTGCTCGACAGATATTCGTAGACTACAGACACATAAGTCTTCCTAACAGCTAGAAAACGATATCAGATATACGTACCACCATGTTCATAATGTCCGGCATGAGCGCTTCCGTGAAGATTTTCTGTCCACCAGGGTTGTTCACATAATCCACGAGCTCCAGCAACGTCTGACGCTTTAAGTCTTTCCCACTATGCACTTGGCTTAGGAGGTGACGAGGTAGATGTAGAGTTAGACGAGGTACCGTTTATCGGATGTCGGGTCGTCGAAATTAAAAATGACCGAGCACAGTTCGAGCTTTTGTTGGAAGAGAGCCTATGCAAATGTGAATCATCTCGGCTAGAAATAGATAGTCGCATCAGAGTATACTTCACGACGTTGCATGGGCGTATCTTTCAAGTGCGGCAAGTCTTTGAGAGCCTGCACCTTTTGGTTACGTGCTAGAAAGGAGCGACGGCGTTCACGCTTCGGGAGGGAAACGTCAGATCGCGCGACTTCGTTCATTGGAGACGAGCTCCCGCTTTTCCCACTCGAAGTGTTATTCTCCATGTCTGCAATCATTTGTATTAGTTTCCGGTACGTTACCTAGAATTTCTATCCTATGAAAGAATGAACATACTAGTCTTAGTACCTTTTCTTTTTGTTTAGGTAGTGAACAAGCTATGTGTGTGTTGGAGGTCGCTGTTGGCAAAAGTCCAGCAAAAATGATCCGGTCTAGAGCAAATCGAATAATGAGTACAATGTACATTTGCATTTAAAGGTTGATGAATTCATTATAAAATGCATCAACAATGGCGTCATGTTCGAGCCATGTAGTCGCCTTCCTGTCGTTCATGGTGCTTTCTTTCGTAGCACCAAATTCAACCTTCTCCCGCGAATAGACGGGAGAAAAAAGCAACGGAAAGGAAATGCAGCAATGAAAAGGTAATGTACCTATGTGATGAGGATCAGAAGACTGCAGTTGAGGGGGCGCCGTGCACTATATGACCGATTCGGCGTCGAGTTTCGGACTCCTTCTCCTCCCCTTTTTACCTGGCACAAAAATATCTGGCTTACCTGTGCCGACGTTTTATGAAATAGTTAGGGACGTTTTATGTTCGGATGGCGCAGGTTTTACTCAACGTTTTTCTCTTCTTCTTTTATAAACTAGTTTTTGATTGGGTAGATAGATTGCGATTTTCATTGCTTTATGGAGGAATTAGAGACTCATGGTCTGTTTTTATGTTTGAGGGTAGAAACTTCAAGGACGCGTGATTGGTTACATGAAATGGATTAGGAGGGAATTACAGAGGCAAAGGAGGTGTTTTTGAATATGGGATGGAGATGCTGCGGTGCACACGCGACGGTAAAACGATAACGATGAATTGCTTCGGGTCTTGGCGAGCACTCTTGTGTCTAAACTTGCCGAAGCTGTTGAACGTACAAAGTCTATTCAATGTCTGATCGGGGCAAATATCCATTCCTTCGGTGAAGGTAATCTTTAGACGCAAGTGTCGACGCCTGATAAATGGAGGATACTTGAAGGTAAGTAATACAGTTGCATACAACTTCCTTTTCGCGCAAGTGTTCTAAAGGCAGTGATCGAGTGCTACTCGAGTGCGCCAGCGAGAGCGAACGCCAGATTTACGCGCTTCCGTATTCCTCCTGCATGGTGTACAGTTCAAACTGACTCGACGAGGGACCTCGCGTAGTACAGGCAAAACCGCCGTACTTTCTTTATGCTCAAAGTAGTCTGTCTACATATTTATATAAGATTATAGCCAAATCATGCAAGATCAGATGTACCCGATTTCAATATAAATCGAATCCTCTTTTCGTCCTGCTTCCTGACGACGTACCATGCATTCGAGATTGAAATATGACAGAGCTTAAAGCAAGGCCGATGGATTCTGTTTCAAATGGCGTGCATTGGTTCAACCGAGAAACGATGCGCAAATTGAAACGGTCAACGCTGTTGAGCAGTCTTCTTGACAATGCAAAGGTCGCATGCAAAGCCTGCATTGCACACATATCTACGAATTGTTTTTGTTCCAGTGATGGCTCGTAATGATTGTAGTTATTTGGATTTGGGCATTGCACGATCTTCATGTTGGACGGTATTGCTCGCGCTGTTCCTAGTCTTCAAATATGTGGAAAATTAGCCCAATATCGCTGATTGTGTTGGCCAAAGTGCCATTATTCCAATTCTCAGCATCCACATGTTTCCATTTCATTATATCGGGGCTGCATTAACTGCAGGGCTGCAACTGCTACATCATCATTTAATTTACGAATGCTTCTATACAAATAATGCTTCAATCACTGAGGCTACAAGCTTTCAGCGCGCAACTATATTACAACACTTTTATTAACCTGTCGAATGCAGACAATAACACTCCATGATGCCTATTTTGGAAACAATCGTCGATATGCGTCCTGCCGTCGAAAAACATTCCAAGCTACTCCATCGTAAAGCAACTTCAGAATAGAAATATACTTAAGTGATTACCATTTAAAGCTATCCGGCGATCTGTTTTGGTAGCTGAAAGTGGGATCTTTTTGCACTATGAAAGCATGACGGGATTGAGGTGAGTGGAGGAGATTACATGCTCTACAGTGCGTCCATTGCATGTGAAAACGCAATGCTGACATAGAGCACAAGCTCCATATCCTACATGCCCATATGAAACGCAAGTATTCAATCTTTTGGATACATTCGATGCTACTATTTTGCTTGCTGACGTCTTTTAGCGCTACGTCAACACTGCTCTTTCCGAAATGGATGGTAATCATCCATGTTCACCTAACGAATGCCACTACAACTGCCTCAGTCAACTGGTGAAATCTCCAATATGACGACGTCTACTACCCGGATCCACAGAGCGAGTTGTACGGTCGATCGATCTAAATCTGACTCAACTTCTTGTCAACATCAACGTAGCCATATGTACACAATCGCACTTGATCGGACTGACCGTGCAGCGAAAAATTCTGGACCACATCTTCAGAAATAGGAAATTTTGGTGTTTATTCGGATAGCTACAGTCGCTATAGCGGCTAAAAACTAATTAAATGGAAAACATTTCTGCTTCTAGACGTCGATTGTTACGCTTCATGTTCTTCGAATCGACCGCGCTTTTGCATATAGTCGTGGAAACCCATTGCGCCGAGCAAGAGCACAACGACGGCACCTTGGCCGTAAATACGAGTGTGCATGATCTTTTGAGAGGTGTTGATTCCCTTGTTCATAGTCTGGTAGGAGAAAATGCCACCGACGAGCGGGACACCGACGTACGCCAATGCACGGAACGGGTAGTCGTAGACGTAGTTCGCAGCACGCTCATGCAGCTTGAGGCTGGACTTGACTTTCGTGGAGTCGCCATCGCGGATGGACGCTAGGTATTTCTCAGGGTCACGAGCACCGTGCAAAATCCGCTGTTCGGATACGACGGTAAATCCAGCGAGCGCAGCAGACACAACCAATGCGGTTTTGCCACTGATGCCAAGGCGTTGACGGAAGGCAGGCCAGTAGTTGTGCGAAGCGAGGACGAATGTGCCCATGATACCACCGCACGTTGCACCCGCCTTGACAGCAGACACAAGGGCATGGCGCTGGATAATGTCCTTGACTTCCTGGGAGTGCGGGTCCTTGGCAGCCGTTTCGACGACGTCATTGGTAACAATAGTGCTGTTCATGGTCTTCTTGGTATTCGAGTTCTGTCCTTTAGAGCGATTTCGATAATGGCGCTCGAAGGATGATAGCAAAGTATTCGATAAGGTTCGAAGCTCCCGACTAAGAACGGATGGAGAATGATAGACACGTGAATTGCAAACAAAGCTGTGATTCGTCTCATGTGCCTGATAGTAAGTTGCGTCGATACATGCAAACGCAATGATTCGAAAGTAGATGCAGAAGGTCAGACATGGTGGTGATGGGTGGCCATGCCGATCAAGTTCGTGGTCCGCGTTTCCTTGTAACTTGCCATCTTATTTCGCCACAAATAGACTGAACGGACGATTGGTTGATAACATTGCAACGAAATGCTGCTACGACGACCCCTTTAACGACTACTTCAACGATTCTTTGTGGGTTTTATATTTCTAATCTTCACTTTTTTCGGACGAAAAATCTATTTTTTCACGCCAGATACGTTCGTGGGCGCATCATCCTAGATTTCCGCTTACGTGTCCAGATAGAAAGCCACTGTGACTGTTGTGGCCGGAGTTAACATGTCACGACGTTACATGCGCATGATTTCATATAGACGGTAGACGGAAACTTTGCCTGTCCGAGTGGCCGTCACCAACTCGTACGCGAGGCTACTTGAAGCCAGTGGAAGTGCCGCCAGAAACCAGGCGTGCGTTCAGCTCCACACGACAGCGCGGTACAGCCAATCATGACTATGCGTTTGCTGCGACACCCTCCGAGCACACATCCTGTGCATCAGACCAGCTTCAATCCGGAAATTTCTCTCCGGCGACCACTTACGGACTGCCGGACAGCTTCATGACGGAACCAGGCAGCGGCAAGAGCGACTCGAGCGAGTTCATGCCACCAACTCGCGTCTCCAGCTTCACGCTCGATGATGCAATGCCAGACTCGGAATCCTTTGAAGGCTCCACGTCCGAGGGCACTGAAGAGATATATCTTCATGGAGGACTCTACCCGGTCTCCGAGACTGGTCAAGACAATGAGCTGTTTAATGATTACTACACACCACTTCGATCACCGGCATCATCACTCCCAAACTCTCCCTCGGTGCGATTGCGATTGCATAAACAACAGAGCTCTGGAAGCAGTCCTGGAAGCAATGGAAATCGAGGTCGTCTGCACAAGACGATGCGAAAGGCTCGGAACGCAGTCTCCCACATCAAACGTCGTATGCGATTCGACAAGGCACGTGCGTCGTTTAAATGGAACGTGAATCTAGCGATGCGCATCGCCATCGGAGTCGTCATCGCAGGCTTTGCACAAACAAAGGACACGACGAACCCAGGCAAGAGATATGTGTTCATGCCCGAAGAATACTACATCGGAGGTCTTTCATATGCAGCCAATATGCTCGTCTTCGCAGCATCTCGAAACGTCGGAGGTGCACTTGAAAACATCTTCCAGATCGTCCTCGGTGTCAACGCTGCTCTCGTCTACAACCTCCTCTTCTCTTACGTCATCGGCGATATCAAGGACAACAATTTACTCGAAGTCGCTACGAGTTGGGGAACCGGGAGGTACTTTGTTAGTTTACACGATTGGGGTATCGCCATGCCCTTCTTCTTCCTCTTCACGCTCATCGTTTACATCCTTCCGTTACAGAACAACGTTAAGATCTACGCTGTCAGTAGTAACGTCTACTTCATGCTTACGATCGTCAGTCCGATGAATCCCATAGATCCATCGCAGAAGAGAAATGAAGACAACCCTCTGCTTAACAATTCGAACTTGATGGTCAATTTCGCATTGTACAGTCTCGTTGGTGCGATCGGTACCTTTATTGCCCTCTGTACCGTCCTCTTCCCGACTCCACTTCTCGCCATCAAGCAACTAAATGCCGAGATGGAAGAAGCGCAGTATGACATTCGAGAGACACTCAACCTCATCGTCGACTCATACTGCTTCCGAGCGAAAGATATCAAAGAGATGGACTTCTTCCACATCCGACTCGATCGACAGCTAGCTGCAGCACAAACGAGGCGGATGACGATGAAGAGGTTGCTAGCGAATTGCTGGTGGGAAGAAGTTGTGGGCATCGGCTACTGCACCAAATTCAACAAGACGGTAGCGAAGCAGTTTGTCGGTCTGTATGCTCGACTGCTCAAGGACTTGTACTCGATGAAGAGTGCTATTGAGAAGGAGACGTGCCATTGGACGCACATCACGCTCATGCAAAAGATGCAAAAGAAAATCTACGTCCTCCAGGTCGAAACAAACGATTTGTTAGAAGAAATTTCACGTCGAGTGCTACTCGATACGCGTGAAATGCCGACAGACCAGTTCCAGCATCTCGAACGACGTGTTGAAAGGCTCATTGCAAAGTACGCTGAGCACTACGAGACGCTCTTATCGGCACAAGTACGCTCGCCAACCGATGTAGGTACATCTATGCCGATGAATCTCTTTCTATACTCGTTCTTGGC
The DNA here is from genome assembly GCA_023334545.1 of Salisapilia sapeloensis. NCBI lineage: Eukaryota > Oomycota > Peronosporomycetes > Peronosporales > Salisapiliaceae > Salisapilia > Salisapilia sapeloensis. The sequence continues at coordinate 45,035 of JAADVB010000066.1, forward strand.
TCTCGTACGAACGTTGAACGACTTTGAAACCGTGTACAACCGCAAGAACTTTTCCTCTCGACATCGCATCGGTCACTTTTTCAAAGCTTGCGGTCGTGGTCTCTTTCGTACGGACACCTACTCGAAGCATCTGATGAATTTCGCTTGTCGAACGACACTCGCGACGTGGATTGGTGTCGTCTGCTCGACATTCCTCTTCTCCTTCCGTTCGAACGTGCCGACGGCTATTATCATGATCGCACAGTACAATCGCGGAGGGACGTACAGCAGTACGGTGAATCGACTTGCAGGTCTCTTCGCTGGAAATGTCGTTCCTTCCATCTGCAACTTTTTCCTGTGTAAGCTCGACAACATATATACGTTCATGGTGTTGAATAACGTGACGATCTTCATCTGGACCGTCCTGTGCATGTACGTCTTTTACAGCGAAGGGTACATGCAGACGGGGGGGATGGTGGCAGCTTTCATGGCCATCACAGTCTTGCTAGATTCTAGTTGTAGCTCTAATTGGGACGAAGACAGGGCAAATTCCAAATTTGACCCTAATGGGGACGGAACCATGGCAAATTCCAATTCTGGCTCTGGTTTGGACGAAGCAGCGACGTGTTCTTCGCCGTACTCGTCTCTCACGGAGAATTCACTTGGCGTCTTGATCCTATTGGCAGTAGAGCTCTTGTGGAGTCCACAGAGTGCTACTTCAATCTTACGTGAGAACATCCAACGTGTCTTCCGCAGTGGACGTGAAATCTTCTCCGTGACCTTCCAACATCATCTCGCGTCCTTTGCCATCCATCATAGTGACAAAGAGAGTGGAGAGAACGAAGATCAGCTGGGTCTCCTGTACGACAAGCATCGCCGTGAAGAGCTACGAATGCAGATCTATAACGAGCTTTCGGTACTCGTGGAACAACAAGAGAAGTTACTTCGAGACGCATCGATGGAACCGACGCTATGGCGAGCTCCGTTCTCTGAAACCAAGTATGCTCAAGTGTTGCAGGCTAGTCAGTCGATGCTCATCCACTTGCGTCTGCTCTTGGATCTAGCGGATTGGCATGAAAAACGAAAGAAGTCGCGACAGAAAGCAGCCTTCGGGTCCCAAAGGAGCACTTTAAATGTCCATCAGCATAATCATGAACACACGGATGAGTCGGAAACACCTTTGGCGATGCTCAAGGAAGCATGGATTACTAGTCACAATGTCTTCAAAGTCAGCGTCGAGGAGAGTTTAGAGACACTAGAAGAGTTATTCGGAGATGAATTCGCCTATGCTAATGGACAAGACAGTGCTATCTTCATGCAAGTGCGAGAAGCCTTCCGTGTGGCGGATGTCCATCGTCGAGGTGTTGTCGATGCAAGTGAACTGGCGCTGCTGCTTGAAAAGCTATTGCCGTATGGAGCGCACGGTAATGCTGGACAATTGGAGCAGTATGTAGATGAGTTCATGGCAGCAGTGGATGGAGATAAAGACGGCAAGGTGTCTCTGAACGACATTATGCGAGCACTCAACCGCGGATTCCGACTGGAGCTCGAGATCTACGACACTGTCCAGCCACTCAGTACCTCTGCAGTACCGATCTCAGCACCCAGTAGTATCTCTAGGAATATGGAAAGAATGAGCAGTAACATTAGTGCTACTGGCGATGGTGGCGCTGGACCTGCCTCCTTCACTGCGGCGAGACTAGCCGAGTTGACAGAGAACGACGAGGTCCCGAAGAATCGTCCGAGACGCACGTCGTCAGTGCTCTCGTCACCTCTGCTTGGAGCCAACTGGTTTGGAAAGGGAAACAAGGTGAACCGCTCCAAGATGCCACCTCGAGGTGGTGCGAGAGGAGAGCGAAGGCCTGGCGTGGAGGCGAACGATGCGCTTTTGAATGTCGAGTCGTTCAATATCAAGAGCGCTGCGGCGAAATTAAAGAGTGACTACAGCTCCTTCTTACTACGACAGAGCTGTGCTAATTGTTCGGATCGGAATGCCGTCGACATGGAAGAGTTTATCGTCATGAGTTGCGTCATTTGCGTCGCGGATGAGCTTGCGAGTGTCTTGACGACGTTGAATGGTCTTGCAGCAACCTAATGCAGAAAACGTAGTGTACAATTTGTAGAAAAGAGCAAGTGGAGGAGTGACGATCAAATGTCAGGAACTGTCGAAAGACGCTTGTACGAGAAGCAGATTAATCATGAATAAACATTCTTTCGTGTGAAGTTGGGAGGACGATGGGAGCATCCATTTGCTGGATGTAGCTTGCAATTGCTTCTCGAATCATCTTGTCTTGAGAGATCTCTTGTCCTCTGGAAAAGAACTTTTTCCAGACGGACCAAGACTGACGATAGGGAAGCGCTACCGTCACGAGTTGATTGTCATCTAATTCTTCGGTGGACTTGTCAAGTCGACAAGACGTGAGCTGCTTTTTGGATGTATTATAATGAATAACAAGCCCAGAGAGATGTGGGAATGCAGAGTGCATTGCTGGAACATTTCGAAGAGCAAAGGTTAGCGCTGCTTTTAAAAGAGATGCGGGAAGAGAGAGTTTAATAACAGAATGTTCTAACGGGAAGATATTCTGAAGCCAACGCATGGTCACTTGGATCGGACCTTCAAATAGTTCATCGCACTTGATGTGAGCAGCATTCACCAAGCCAATGTCGCTGTCCATTTGCCATCTCAAGGCATCAGCAGCTAGTTTACCAAGGTTCGTCTCCCTCGTTCGACACGAAAGTCTCGTGCCATCTAGTGTCGAGTTTATGGTTGCCAAGTGTTCCAGCTTTCCTGCTGCTTTATCTTCTTCATAAATACGATTCGAGTACTTCTGGAGGATGGAAGCGACCTTATCATCTGGATCAAAGCCACGATTCGATATCATTTGCCACTGATAATCAACATGTACAACTCCACTCAAAATGTTTCGAGTGATATCGAGATCGAAAATTCCTAACCAAAGAGCGTCTTGACCAGACTTGTGGATGACAGTCATGCCTTCTGTCATGGTCATCGGCGTGTGGTCATGTCCACCCAAGATCAGATGAATACCAGGCACTTTACGAGCCACTTTCCGATCATCTTTTAGGTCTAGATGGGTAAGCGCAATAATAACATCAACGCTTTGGACCTCGTATAGGTGCTCGACACACCGTTTGGCATGCACAACTTCCTTCTCAAAGACGACACTGTCACCAGCGTATGGATCATCTCCTGTCTCTCTCGTCACGAGTCCGAATAAACCCACACGAATATCTTCTGAGGTTGTATAAACACTAGTATCTGTCACAGGTGAAAAGAGTTCTTTGTCACGATCACCTCCGGCGTACCGGACGTTGGAACCGAAGCAAGTAAAGTTCATAGCAGAAGGAGATAGCAACTTTTCCGCAGTCCCTGCCCCATAGTCGAATTCATGGTTACCTAACACGACGTAATCGATTTCCCACGCATTCAAGACATCGATCATGACCTCGCCTTTGTCACGTCGATCCAATGCGGACTGCCATAAGAAGTCTCCATTAAGCGTCGTAAAAGTATTCGCTGTAGGATGAGCTGACGCTCGAGTTTGTCGTAATAAAGCCCCCATCTCTGCCATACCTATACATAAAGCCCGAATGAGCAAAAGCTGTGGCTTTATCATGTAAATCACAGCATTGACCAAGTACCTCCTTGACCTGAAGCTTTTGGATATAACCTGTACACGTCATTCAGTGTCAAAATCTTTAGTTTAGAGTGCACTACACTCGTGTCATGGCTCTTATCATCCACACTAGCCATACGTAGTCCTCTACAAGTAATCTCGTGCGCCTAGTACTGGGAGTCTGAAGAGGTACTAGCGATCGAATACTTCAGCTAAAAATATCTTCCTTCAAAAAAAGTATCTTCTATAAAAGAATATCTTTTGAAATATAACACATAGCTTGTACATAATTCTTCTTTCTATGCAAAGCATAAATGAATCGGATATCAATTCTAGCCAACTTACAACCAAGCGAAACGACCCGATTGAGAACGTGTCGGACTGGCAGGTAGAGAGGTACGATTCACTTCCACAGTGCTTGAGCATTCAACTAGCAAGATTGCAATGGGCTGGCAACGACCTTTGGCAGCCATCTTGGCGCTCATGGCCGGCATGCACGACGCAGATGGCTTCGCCATGCCTGGCGTGCAAATGACATCGTACAAGCGTGGAGACAACATCCCCCTCTTCGTGAACAGTCTTACATCTTCTGAAACTCTACTTCCAATGGACTACTACAAGCTACCTTTCTGTCAGGTCCGTATGCTATGCGTCTGTTGATATACTATTCCGTGTAGATTATAACAGCTATGACCACTTTTAGCCAGAGACGATCGAGTACAAGTCGGAGAACTTGGGCGAGTACTTGACAGCCAACCGAATCCAGAACTCTCCTTATGATGTACACATTTAATTCGTACGATAATATACATGCATGTATTGACATGATGTCGATAGATCCAATTTCTCGAGAATAAACAATGTGCTGTCTTGTGCCACAAGAACTACAAATCCAAGAGCATCAGGGCACTCGAACGAAAAGTCAAGAACGGCTACCACATCAACTGGTACGAACAAGTATACGACAACTTTGTCAATCAATATTTATCCGATAAATAGGATTCTAGATAATCTTCCCGTCACGTCTGTTTCTCCAGACGATACACTAGCCGTTGGATTCCCTCTCGGTTCATTCAACTCTGAAGTCGAGGTCGTCCCACAGCTTAATAATCACGTCCGTATTCGTATCGGATACAACAGTGAGAACGTTGCCAAGTCGAAAGAAGGCACATCCCAGTCATCTGCATCTGAAGGCGAAGGTCGTATTGTCGACTTTACCGTCGTTCCGTATAGTTTCGAATACCAGGATAAGAATTACATTGAAGCTGAGAACCGAATGGCTTCCTGTGAGCCATCGCAAGATCTACGTCGACCAATGTACTTGCGATCGAAGAAAGGCGAGACTACGAGCGTCTACTGGACGTACAGTGTGGAGTGGATTGAAGACAACGACCGGACATGGCGTACTCGTTGGGACATCTACTTTGAAGCTGGCTCTGGCAGTGACGAAGTCCACTGGTTTTCTATTGTTAATGCGTTGCTTATCGTCCTCTTCCTCTCTGGTATGGTCGGTATGATCCTCGTCCGCAGTCTCCATCGCGATATCAATCGGTACAATCGTGTTCCAACAGATGAAGAGCGTGCGGAAGAGCGTGAGGAGAGTGGATGGAAACTTGTGCATGCAGACGTCTTCCGAGCACCTAATACCTATCCCATGCTACTATGCGTTCTTGTCGGCACAGGCAATCAGCTCTTGGGCATGGCACTTGTCACACTTATCTTTGCCGCTGCAGGCACTTTGGCACCTGCGAATCGTGGCAAGCTGACGATTGCTTTGCTAGTGGTGTTTGTGCTGCTCGGTACAGTCGCTGGGTACTCTTCTGCGAGGATGTACAAGATGTTCCGTGGCAAGCGATGGCAAAAGTGCACAGTCTTGACTGCAGTCTTGTTCCCTGGTATCGTCTTCAGCCTCTTCTTCCTTCTCAATCTATTTGCATGGGGAGCTGGATCCGATGCAGCCGTACCTTTCGGATCGATCTTGCTCGTCTTCTTCCTCTGGACCTGTGTCTCCGTTCCACTTGTCTTTGCCGGCGCGTTCGTCGGCTTTAAAGCTGCAGCTCCATCTTTCCCTGTCGCTACGAGTAACATCCCACGTCCAGTCCCTCCACAGCCTCAATACATGTCCACATGGGTGATGGCGGCTGTGGGTGGTGTCCTTCCGTTTGGCGCCATCTTCGTCGAACTATTCTTTGTCCTGTCGTCGCTATGGACAGACAAGTATTACTACGTGTTTGGCTTCCTCTTGCTAGCATTCCTCATTCTAATCGGCACGTGTGCCGAGATCACGATCGTACTGACCTACTTCCAGCTATGTGCCGAAGACTATCATTGGTATGTAGTGTATTTATACGAGCGTGAAGATGTAGGCTGACTTGTGTTTGAATAGGTGGTGGCGATCGTTTATTGTTGGAGGTGCTTGTGGTGCGTATGTGTTTCTATATGCTGCGTACTACTTTTGGTCACGACTGGATGTGGGCAATGTGATCGGTGCTATGTTTTACTTTGGCTATATGGCCATGATCTCGGAAGCATTGGCTTTGCTCACGGGCGCAGTCGGACTTGGCGCGTCTCTCTGGTTTACTCGTAAGATCTACGCATCTATCAAGGTCGACTAAATAGACGATATTTGGAAGAAAGGATCTTGCATAAAAGATAAGTACAGAATAGAAAGTTGTTCTGGAATACAACCGTGCTTTGATACTTAAGTTCATGATGACTTCAACAAAGTTGATTGGTAACTTTGTCCTTGTAAAGGTGCAGTCTGAAGGTATAGACTAGATGGAATGAACTACCATCGGTTTCGTGGACAAGGATGGACGATATGAATAGTCACGAGGAGTTGAAACACCAAGAAAAGGTCAGCTTATAACTAAACGACAATTCGTGTACTTCGATGGCGTTTGCCTTAAATTCTCGAGTCGATGCCTTGTATGATCGAAATGCTGATGATGTGTGGTATCCTGGTCGTATTACAAAAGTTCATCTAGGTGACAGGACTGGTGGTGGGCAGAGCTATGACATTCATTACGACGATGGCGAAATGGAATTCAACATAGAGCCCGAGTTTATTCGGCAACATGTAAAAGGAACGATTAGTGCTGGTACTCGAGTATTAGGAAATTATTGCGGTGACGGTGAATGGTATCCAGGGCAGATTGCAGAAGTGCTGGATAATGGTTGTTTTACGATATACTATGATGACGCAGAGGTTGAAACAAACGTACCATTCGAATACGTGAAGGAAGAGATATATGCAAACTCTGAGCATGAAGTCTTTGCGCAAAGAGAGCAGGAGACCGTTAAGCTATCTGACCAAGAAATAATAAATATGGAATTACCAATCGAGGATGCTGGGCAAAGCCACAATAGTATGAAAGATGCTGGTCTAGATGAACCAGTAAATAGAACTACTGGCAACAAAACTGCAGATGGACAAACTCAACAAAGCTTCACGACTCACAGTCAAAGAAAAATTGAACAAGAAGTTATAACGAGTGATAGTACAGAAGGGAAACTACTGGGAATTGTAGGACAGAGTCAAAACGAGACACGACAGGATGCGCTAATGAGCGATGCTAGCAATCAAATGCTAGTGGAACCCACAACGTCACAGAACGAAGTACCGGATACATTAATGAGCCATCTTATGAGTCAGCAGACAGACAAGAGTGCAATACATCATCGAGAGGAAGCTTTAGAGAAGTCAGCACCCAACAATGATAAGAAGATTCTGCTATCAGATGCTGGTACAATCCATAGAGAATCACCAAAAGATTCAACAATTGGTAATCCGACAACACGAGAACGTGTTGAATCTACTACTACAGAGCATTGTCTACAAGAGACATTTGTGAATACGATTGCAGGCTTATCCGAGAAGGTGTCTGTGAAGCCACGAGACATAAGACAAAGTGCTCAATATGACAAAGACAACAATGACACATACAACTTCGCTCCCGGTGATAATAAAAGATCAACAACAGTGAAGGAGGTCCAAGAACAGTCTTGTACGGCAAATATGTCTACTTCTTTAGCCACTCCGAAAGCTCAATCTAGCTCTCAACAGTTCCTGGAGAAGGCATGCTTACTTCCAAATTTCCAACGTCAGTATAGCCATCCGAACCAAAATGAAGCACCTACAATAGAATCTATGGCTCCACTAGACAAAACAAATGTAATGCTAGCCTCAGCAACGAACGTGGTGTCCAATGACACCAAAATCGGCGCTTCGGCAACATTGGAAGATTATTCTGTAGACGAGAACAAAGCAAAAGAGCTATTAGCTTCCTTAGTAAAGTACACAAGGAGTAACTTAGCTCGCATTGCCAGTGTTTTCGTAGCACAAGATGGCATTGGTACTATTTTAGGTCTGCTTAGGCAGCACTCGCGAAATGCTGTCATTCAGTCCTACATCTTTGTACTCACACGACGGCTTGGATTCGTTTCAACTGAAATCGTTCATTTGCTTCTATCAGGAGGTATCGTTGGTGGCATCGTTCAGGCGATGCAACTATTTACTGATGATGCGATCTTACAAGCGTCGGCTTGTGGAGCTTTAACTGCGCTAGTACAGACAAGTGATGATGCGCTACCTTTATTTTATGACTGGCATGTAACGCCTTTGGTTTTTACGACACTCGTGACGCACAAACGATACAGTGTCTATACGCGTCAAGTACAATGCTACATACCGGAGCTTTTCCTCAAGTTATGTGAGCTTGGAGACTACGAATGCCGAGCACTGCTTACTGGAAACTCGTTGGAAACACAAGACATTGAGCGATGTCCAATCGCAGTATGTGCTTTGCTTCTTAATCAAGCTCTGTTTCATGAGGATAGAAAAGTATGCTGTGCTGTTGCTGCGCTGCTTTTGTATCTAGCCCATGCAGACAAAGCATTTGGTCTCATCTTAATTCGATTAAACGCCATTTCAGATCTATCAGCAGTGATAACAAAGTACCCGAAGGAGCCTGTTATAGAACGCTACGCTTCTGCTGGGTACAAAGCCATAGGCTTATGCAGCCAGATGATGACTCCACAGCATCTTGAAGAAGATGAGCTCGATCACTTTTGGACATACGAGAAAGCGCCTAAGAATCGACAGGAGACATGGACATCTTCATGCACAAACGATTCATATCGAATTAAGTCTTCATCAAAGTTGCGCATGAATCATCAACCTCAGCCTACGCATTCAGCTTCCACAAAAAGAACTACTCCGAGGACCTCGCAATCATACTACGACGACACTCATCCTATTGAAAGGCAAACTCAGAAGTTTATCTCTTCACCCTATGGAAAGTATATTACCTCAGGCGATACAAGCTCTCGTGGTCGGCCTGTTCGCAATACAAAAGCTAAAACCATTTCATCACGACCCGTAAGTCCGTACCAAGAATTAAGTTCTACAATGGATGCAAATGATGGACAAAGACGGAGAGAGCAAGAAATTTTACAACAAAACGTCTTGATTAAGAGTCACAGTGCTAGCGCAGAAAGCTCCAGACACCACAATCATCAAATGATGCAAGCTGCATCACACAATACCATGGATAGGAGAACGCCCAGGGATTCAAACATGAAAAATAGCGCACCACCATCTAGAAAGCTTGAGCAGTCTCGAGACGTTACTAAGCGTAGTGCATGGTCTGCAGAAACTAGATTCAAGGAGCGAAGATCGCCACCAACTCTCTCCAAAGAAAGCTACGATACAAGAGGACTGAGAAATACATGGGAGAAAGAGTATCAAGTGAATGTAAAGCCAACGAAATACAGCTCTCCTGAGAAGACAATCAAGAAGGCTACTGCTCAAGCGAAATCGTTGACCTCATTTGCCTCTGAGTTGTTCAGTGAAGAGTTGACTGGAGTAGATGGAATCGATAAAGCCAGTAGTGTATCTAGAGGCGAGGAAAAGAAGCGACTAGCCTTTGCTGATAAGCTACACAAAATGATCGAGGAGACTAAATCGATGGGATGAAGTACACTAAGTGTACAGTGCTAAGGCCATAAACTCAGTTCAGACTTAATATTATTTATATGAATAAATTAAACATAACACGAATCTAGTATTCGCATAGATCAATACATGAGTCTATTTAAGGACAGTCTGGTTACCACAACCGTCTATCCGAACTAGTAACTTACCAACGTCTCAATGGAATTTGACGGCGTCAAGTGATTGGAACGGATACCAAGAGAGATCAATAATGCTACGACTAGCGCAACCACAGCTCCGACGTAAATAGAAAGATGATAGAAATCTAATTCTGACAATGCCAACGATGACAGAGTCTTTTGTACTAGTGCATTCATCTTAGACAACACAAGAACAAATTATAAACTACGTGTTGCAAAATCCTTCTACTTGCTTACTTCTTGTCCGTATCTACTTTCCAATCGCCACCTTTTGTTCCTCCAGTTTTTTCCAGTACTCGAGTCGATTCAATGACGATATCTTTCGACAGTGCTTTACACATGTCATAAACACACAAAGCCGCAGTAGATGCACCCGTCAATGCCTCCATCTCGACACCCGTTTTATGAGTCGTACGCACAATACAGTCGATCACAAGAGATCCTTGATCATTTGATGGCAGATGGATATCAATTTTACAATCCTCAATCGGAACTGGATGGCAAAATGGGATCAAGCTACTAGTCTGTTTCGCAGCTTGGACACCCGCGACAATTGCAGTCGCTACAACTGGGCCTTTCGTGCCCACGAGCTCATGGACAGAATCGGACTCGGACTGTCTCAGCTCGGAGAGCACATTCAGAGGCAGTCGAACGATCGATTGTGCCCACGCTGATCGACGCGTACTCGGTTTCTCTCCAACATCCACCATCTGCGGTCGATTTCCATCCTCACTTACATGCGTGAAAGATGAGCTGCTTCGCCATCGAGTGCCTCGAAAGCGCTGGAGCTTCCATCGACTAATCCGGAGCATCGTGTCTTATCGAGTGGCATTTTGTAAATAAGAACTGACTGGTTCGTTGTATGGGTCGTGGGTGGAGCTCAGTTCGGAATTTCAGAAAGGAAGGACGTACGTCTCCCTCTTAGCACTCGACTGCATGGCGACGACAACGCAATCGGATACGATGTCGACACGAACTACGAATGTCCGTATGAACAACTCGGACGGACATCAAGTGCAGCATATTCTCGGCCAATTTGATGCAAAAATAAACAAAATGATGGATTATCCGGCGAAAGACATTATCAATTCCTTGACGATGCTTGCGGAACGGCGTGAATTTGCGCCGCAGATTGTCCAGTTTCTCGAGACCAAGATCCATCGGGTACTTATATCTACTTTATGCTATCCATGTATGTCGAGGGAGTGTGTCCTAGGATGAAAAATTAGTCGACATCCAGTCATGACTTGTACTCTTTTCTTTCTCTTTAAAGATCGTGAGAAGATGAAAAGTAAGGACGGAGGAGGCGTGGAAGAATGGGAGAAGATCGGCTTGTGGACGGAAGTGCATGGCTCGAACGACCTTCAGGATAGTCGGGACTAGACATGCGGTCCCTGCACGAGACGTATAGAAATGGCACGATACCATTCGTCCTGTCCGTGTGGACGTACGATACGGGACTCATCATGACCGATAAGCCGGTCTTCTCCCGAGACTCTACACGCATGAATCCTGTCGATACACAATAAAAAAATCGTTTCTAGTGATAGCTCTCCCCGTCGATGATGTTTTATCTAAACTGCAGTCTTTCACTAACATACATGCTTGCTCGGTTCCACGTAGGTCCTGCCGCAGTACAAGCTTCCGATCTTTTACTTGACGGACTCGATCCTCAAGAACGTACGCGACCCATATCCCAAACTCTTTACCAAGAGTATCGTCCCTCTCTATTGCAATTGTGTCCGACAGGTAGCTCTGCCTCCTTCCACCTTTTTCAGTCGTGGTTCTAAATCCTCTTTCTATTAGGTCTCTGAAAAAGATTTAAAGCGCTTTATGCATGTCTTGAATACGTGGGAATCCACGCGTATATTCCCTCCGGATGCTCTCGCGCAAATGCGTGAAGCTGCGACTCAAGCACAGCAAGACGCTGGATCGTCACGTCGATCGGCAGCCCCACGTGATCTTCCAGTTACCCAAGCACCATCTCGAGAGCAATCGAAAGACCAAGAGCTGAGATCTCTCCTTACACAGGTAAGATACAATCTCTCTTCATTATAATTTGCACTTATTAATGACATGCATAGCTACAAAACGATATGGGCATTCATCCGATGGAACACATGAGTCTGGAGGAAGTGCGGACAAACAACCCGGCGTACTATAGCCAACTCTTGGCATTCCACTCCGGTCAGCCGGTGGAACAAGTCGTTGAGCCTCCTCGTCAGGCTCCAGAACCCATTGCAGAGACTGGCGGCATTTTGGGTACGCCTCCCGGTCCGTCCCAGGCGATTAAGAGACGTCCAGCACCTCGTCGATCATCTCCACCAAAGGATCCGAGAGCAGCCCGGAAGGCAGCGAGTGAGCCCAAGGACCGGTCGGATGCCCCTGTACGCCATGAACGTCCTTCAGACAAAAAACAAGAGAGTAGTAAATCAGGAAATGTATCGCATCTCATGGAGCTGTTAAAGAAAAAGAAGCAAACGCCAGACTCGACGCCTCCGTCGGAGCCGGAAGTCGTGACGAACGACCCGCCCCGCGCTCCGGATCCGCATGCTGTCATGTCCATTTTGCAAAAGCTGAAGGGGTTAAACCAGTCGAATGCTTCCAATATGACTTCTGCGGCGTCGTCTTCGCCACCAACGAATGTAGATGACTCGGAATCGACAAAGATGTGGTTCAGTGATAAGATCGTAGCTCATAAAGACCGTGTTGAGTCGAACGTGCACAAGTTGTATGCTGCACTGCCTTTAGTCTGCCGTGAAAGCGGTCTGCGTTTCTCTGATCAGAAGAAGCTCGATGCGCACTTGGATTTCTTATTCCAGTACAATCGAGCGAAGAAGGAGCGAGGGCGAGGCGGCATCTCTCGTTCGTGGTATCCGGACGAAAGTCAATGGATTTCGGACGTCGTGTCGGAAAGTGTGCCGAGGGAAACCACTAGTAGTAGTGCCTTTGCCCTGAAAGAGATTGAAGAAGAGTCGAAAGAGTCTTGGGAGAATGCTCGCGTCCCAGTCGATGAATCCGTCACTCGATGCCGTATCTGCGGGTATGTTGTCGCTACTGAAGTTTGCTGTTACAAAGTCCTAACAATTTTGTTTGTAGTGAAAACTTTGCCAAGAGCTGGGACGAAGAAGAGGAAGATTGGATGTACACGAATGCTGTCGTCGGTACGATCCATGATCCGAAGACTGGCAACCCGATGGAACAGACGATCTTCCACAAGTACTGTCACGACGCAGTGATCTCTAATTCGAAACGATTGACGCCAGATCTACTCATCCCGTTGTCTCCGAGAAAGTCGGACGAAAAGGCAAACAAGAGATCTTTCGAGGTATGTAGCATTTGTATTGTTATGATATATCTGATACTAATCGGAGTGGATACGATAGGCGGATGTTGACAGTGATGAAGATGTGAAACGTGCTCGGACGAATTAGAAAGCGAATGATTTGTACAGTATGCCAGAGACCGCATGGCACGGGATATGGAAAATGACATGGAGTTCTTTTTTTGCGTTCCGTGTCCATCTTACACCATTGGCTCCTCCAAATCGCTTCGACTTAATCTATCACGCATTGCTATCCATTTACATCTTCCTCTTTCGACATGACACGGATAGAAGGACAGGAAGATGATCAATAAAAATACTTTGACGATCAATATCGCGTTAAATTTCGTTCTCATCATAAAAGTTCGAGCATAATGCATCCGGTAATATTGTGGTGGAAAACTCCATCGAGTAGTAACATCGTTCGTGAAACTCAGTGCTATCATCCAACTCGCAATTTGTCATTAAACGGGTTTTCCTTCCACTTTCCTCGTACAGTTGGAGCAGGGAAATGGAGTCTAGTAGCCACCTAGGGACTGAATGAACTGTCGGTGAAGCGGAGTAGTGAGCAGTGAGCAAGTGTTTGGCTCTCTGTAAAGTTGTCAAACCTAAAGACTCCACTTCCAACTTTTGCTCTTTGCCATCTTCGATTAATCCCTTCCTTTCCTCAGGTAGCGAAATTAAGGCACATATTGCTGATGCGCTCACCTCCAATAAAACAGCATGATCTGCATCGTTGCAAATGGAGAATAGTACTAATTGACCATCGATCTTTAATACTTCTTGCCGATTTGCCCTTGACCGAGATGTGACTGCAATACAATCACATAGCGCAATTATACTTTCCAGAACGATTCTGGAGTTGTCATCACGGAGCTTTTTCTTCGCTACTGATAGAGCATAGACGATGGCTGCAAGTCCATTCTGAGCAGCTATCCTCGTCTTATTCAACGGGTTACCATGACAGATTGCTGCTAGTGCCAATGCGGATGATTTGACGGCACACGAGTCGGATACTTCCACAAGCGTCTTCAAAAGGTTGGACATTCCTTCTCCATATCCGATTGATAATTGGTTGACGGAAGTATATGCAAGATTTCCCAGTGCGCCTGCACAAACTGAAATAAGTGGTCCAACTTTATCGATTCGACCATCCTGTAGCGCCATAGCGAGTGCACCGTCACCCTCGGCAGCCATGACTTCACTGTGGTTGACAACATGATTAAACGTCAAGTTACACAGCAACTTGGCTGCTTCTGTTCGTACTCTGATATCACCACTTTTACGAACGAAGTCTACGCATGTTGGAAGGAAATGAAAGTTGGCAATTTGAGATCGCACAATTTCAGAATCTATTGAATACCAGTAAATAAACAATTACACCTTGCATATATACCAGAAATTAAATGTACCGTGTGAAAGGTTCACAAGAGCTGAAAGCGCATAAAGCTGAATGTCGTATCTGGATGGTATGAGTGGATCCGAAGTTTCAAGTGGATTCGTTTGCTGGGAATTCGATACAGGCTGGAGAAGTGCTATTAGAAACCTCACAGCACTCTTTGCAGACAGCACTCGTTTATTTACGGAAGACATGGCTAATGCTGCACATAAGCGAGATGCTTCAACGATCACGCGAGAGTTTGACGCTGACTCGAGTATCTGGACAAGCGGTGCAGCAACTCCACTTCCTATAATCTCTTCTCTTGTCTTAACTGCTGTTGCTAATGAGATTGGCTTATCTTCCAATCGAACATTGTACATTGCATCTTGTTCCTTTTGAATCCGCTTCAAGTCATATATAGCTATATGGGTTAGTGCTATTAACACTGACCCGGATACCAAGCTGCTCATATTCTCTCGTAAAAGATGAGCGAGGAATGGAAGGACACCGGCCTTGACCACTTGTGGTGCCATGTAAGCTGGTAGTAGAGCCAAGCTTTGAGCAAATTTTGCAAAAGCTTCATGATCGAGTGGTATGTGCGTCGGACATTGATTATCTGGCAGTGTTGCAGAGCCCTGACATATATTTGTCTGCAGAAAAGAAAGCTGCCACAGTCTTTGAGCCTCCTTATCATGCTTCTCTTGCTTTAGTTCATCGTGAAGCTCTTTCATCAGCGTCTCCCAATGTCTACGTTCCTTCGTGACAGAATGTTGCTCACTGGCGATTAATTGGCGCTTGGTTGCTTCTAAGAGTTTTGCCTGACTGTCAGCTTGCACCTGAAGTCTATCCATTTGGCAAGAACAATCGCATTAGATTGAAAAAAATAACATATCTTTATAATTTTATGTCATGCTCGACCTACTCGTGAATTTGCGATTCCAAGTCTCTAATTTGATGCAGTAGCTTTTGCTCGATTACATCCTTTTCCTGCTGGAGTTGTAGCACTTGTCTTGACAGCTCTAGTTCTTTGGGCGTTGGTACGTCCGGGTATGTCTACACGTAATTGCTGGTTACCATTAAATTCAACTTTAAATGACATGTAAGTCTAGAAGTTAATCACTCTACCGCTTCTTCAGGTCTCATGTCCTAGTTTGTGCTTAATGTTGGAACAAACATGTTCGTATTACTCTATTTATATCTGCACTCTAGATCACTCCATCTTTGATATCAATCCCAACCTCAGCTAACATGCAATCAAACCAGAAGGAACGCCGAGGTATTAGGTCGGATACTATGAGTGTCGATGGTGGATATTGGGACAATAGGGCTTCTTATGGACACTTCAGTCGACTGAAGCAAAAGCTTCCATCGTTGAACGACTACAAGCGACTTCCAACCAAATACGATGCTGCTTGTGTTCCACCTGCACAAAGAATGACTCGGCCTAGCCGAAAGCATCGTGAGCGACCCAAAACGTTGCATCCAATTCCTCTTGTTCGAAGTCAATCTACTGGTGAAAGCGTTATGTCAAACGAGGCGATACGTGCTCATGTATGTAAAAGCACCACAGCGCACAAGAAACTGACGGAACAGAATCTTTACGATGCTAGACTAAAAGAGGCAAGATTAGCGAAGTCAATGGACGATAAAGAAGAACATGATCTGAAGAAATGGCTAGTGCAATCAAGACACTTACTGGAAACGCTCATGGTACCTTCATTGTTAGTGTTCCAAATGTGAGTGATCTAATTTGTTGATTGCAGGCAATGAAAAAGGCTATAGAGGTATTTGAAATACAGGTAAGCCTGCACTGTTGCTATATACTTACAATCTGTCCTCACCAGTGTCTGTCCTATCTAGCGAGCGCGCTCGCTCAACGAAGTCGCAAAGCAGTACTCTGTTCGAAGTCTAGAGTTAAAGCTTGTCGGTCTAAAGAATTTGTACGTCATAGATATATAAGCAAAATTGGTCTTTTAAATTTATGTTGTGGCGTCGACGTTGTGAAGGGAGACCAATATCCGAGGGAAGTGTCATCGTATACTGACACAAATCCAGATCTTGCACAATGAAACTTCTGAACAACTGAAATTAATTGGGTCTCCAAACAGAAATCAATGTGCTAGACGCAAGATCTCAGACGCTGAAGTTGTAGTTCATGATCTTTGTGGCCGAAAGCTATACTTTCGTGGAGTGCATGGAAAAGCAGTGGAATGTACAGCTACGTATAGTCACGAGCATACAGAACAATCTATGGAAGAGATTGATGAAAGAGATGATTTTATCTCAAGTTATATGGGCCGACAGAAGCTCTCGAACAAGATCAGAGTGAAGTTTACCTCTACCAGACCCGCCAAGCTTCATGTTTGCTCAATAGAAATGAAGAGTTGTCTATTTGGCATTGATAACTTAGAAGCTAGTGATGGAATAATTGTTTCCATCTATGAACCGCAAACTTCCACCTTTGCGCAGATTCATATCGAGAGAACGCAACTTCTGTTGATTTCACCACGAGTAGCTACATGGAATAAACTCGCAAAGGTGGGAAATGTACAAACTTGCACAGTCTGATTTCTAATTAAAGTGCGGGCTTTTTACGTTTATAGATTCATCGAACCGGTGCTGGTAGCGGAAATGACCATCTTGGAATAAAGCAAATAGCAAAATGCTTATCATGGACCAGAAGTAGCGATAAAACATCTTTACGGCTGCACTTTCCAGTAATCTATCGATCGTCAAAGATTTTTACGTATCGAAGCTACACATCTCTGTACGGATTTCTATCCGTACGCCCTATAGATGATGGTTACAGTCTGAAGATTATCTTCCATGATATCCGAACAAGGATATCGATGAAGCTAGAACTCTCTCGTTCCTGGATTGAGAAACAGAATGTTAATTATGCGAGCACCATGGCGGAACCAGTGCGTTCACCTCTATCTATTATCTACTGTAGTTACAATTCACCTTTTGACGGCATGCTCATAGGCTGATCGACAGAAGTTTATCAAGGATCTTACGTCCAAACTTTACGCCGAATACACGACGCTTGGGTTTGAATTATGCTATCCCAGCATGAAACCTAAAGGGAAGCCAGCCCAGCATCCAAAAGAGAAGTCGGTCATGGAGCGGCATCAGAAAGTTTTAACAGATGAGCGACAGCGTCTGGAACTCGTGCGCAAAACTTGCGTTCAGGAGGCTGCCAGCTTGGGCATACGACGAGTCGAGAAAGCTTACGAGTACTATCGACTTCAACAGCTACAGATGCAAGAACAAAAGCGACAGCAAGAACTATGTCTTCGCAAAAACGCTGCTATTATTCGAATCCAATCCGTTCTACGTGGATGGCTTGCTGCTAAACGATTTCGAGCGGTGCTTGCAAAGAGAGCACACGATTTGCGAGGAAATCATTTTCAGTACGCATGTCAAATTAATGGCACACACTTGCTTTTAAGTATTCGATTCAACCATGGCAATGGCAATGTATCAATTGCAGCATGCCATCCGACTGCGAACGCATCTGCTCGATTAGACATCCCCAAACATCAAATCAGCCAACCCTTGACGAACGCAAGTCGACGAGCAATATGCGATAACCTGGTGCATCACCATCTCGATGTCTTTCGCTCGGACGAGAACAATATCCTTGTGCTCGGCTTCATTGACCCGTTCAAGAAGCTACAGCTATCCTAGATCGTACTTATACCCGCCACTTTTATAGCTTCTAGAAAAAGAAATATTACCTTAACGTGCGCATTTGATTGGATAATAAAACCACGTCATAAATTCTTCAGAGAAAATGATGGAAGGAGGTACGGATGATGTCGTCGCTAGAATCCTACGCGTGCCCATCCACACGCGCGTTCTCATCGTCAGCAGCCTCATTCTAGCCGTTGGATTGACCCTCGGTCTTGCTTTAAATGCAAATGCTCACATTCCTCAGCCATGGAACCGTCTGTCCAGTATCATCGGATGGATCTACTTTTGCTGCTGGAGTGTCTCCTTCTACCCACAGATCTTCCTCAATTACGCTCGTAAAAGCGTAGCTGGGTTCTCACTGGACTATGCGATGCTCAACTTCCTCGGATTCCTTTGTTACTCCATTTTCAATTGTGCATTCTACTTTAGCGAAACCGTCCAGAAGGAGTACATGCGCCATCATGGTGGCAATCCGAACGCAGTCGAAGCGAATGACGTTGTCTTCTCTCTTCATGCCGCATTGTTAATCGCACTTACACTCTTCCAATGTGCCATCTACCCACGAAATGGACAAACGATCAGTCGAGCGACAAAATTTTGGAGTATTGGCTCCATCGTCGTCGGTGTCATCTTCGGACTGATCGTAGCTTTTACCCCAGCACCGGATAATCTGGAAGATCGTGACAAAGATGCTATCTTTACGACGCTCAATTTGCTTTATTACCTTAGCTACATCAAATTGCTCACGACTCTGGTGAAGTGTCTTCCGCAAATCGCACTCAACTACCATCGCAAGTCGACTGTCGGATGGACAATCTGGAACGTCCTGTTGGATATTGCTGGTGGACTCTTATCCGTCGGTCAGCAAGTACTGGACAGCGCTGCGACGAATGACTGGACGGCCATTACAGGAGACCCTGTCAAGTTCGGACTGGGCTTTGTCAGTATCATCGTCGACATTGTGTTCATCTTGCAGCACTATGTGTTATATGCGGAAAACAACAAGTACGTGGAAGAAGCAGAGGAAACGCAGACGTTGTTACCAAAGACACAGAAGGCTTAGAGAATATAAAGCGTGGTACCTGCGACTTGCACCCGTTTAACAAGTTAAAAATGCAGGATGACGCTCTCACCTACCAGAAAAATCGCTTCTTTAATCACATCGCTATCCGTTTCCTCCGATCTATTTATTACTACGCTCCTTTTCGACTAACATATCAAAAGAAAATGGAGTCGGCTCCGCGACGTAAACGACGTCGACTTCAGAAAGATGCGACGAGAAGCAGCACATCACCTCACAATTGGCAACTACCTTCATTACCTCCATCTGCGGAGAATAACAATCCACAGGTACACGATTTTACCTAGAAAAGTGTGCTCGAAGGTAACGTGATGGCTACAGCAAGAGCTCTTGAGTGCACATACGCTGGCATTTAAAAAGACGTTGCTACCGTATCTTGATCAGATCGAATATATCAACTGCCAGCTTCGGTAATGGACTCGCTCGATAGATTGAAACGTGGTGTGTGCATGTACTTAGCATCGTTTGGATAGAGATCGTGGTTTGCTTGGGCATGATGGTACCGTGTTACAAGAACAGAATGTAGCGAAAACTTCGTTGTCAGAGTCGCTTACAACTAGTGATCCTCGGGCATCCACAGCTGCATCTCCGTGGAGCCGAAACGATGCCAGTACCTTGCAATTGCCGACACAAGTGCTCCAGAGAAAGTATCCAAGGCTTTGCGAGCAGCTACCAAATATGCACGCTCTAGTACCGCGTGATCGGTCTCTTCACTGGACAGCCAAATGGCCAGACTTGTTGTACGATGCATTCACAGAGTCGGTCGTGAGAGACATGATCGAATGCAACTCATCGACTCCAGCTTCTGATACGCCACTGCCGTACTTTACACACCAGTACATCACCCGCTTTGTAGGCCAACCTGACGTCGGAGACCAATACTGTGTCGACTTTATCTACAATCTTGAACGTTGGCGACAAACGCTTCTACGACTGCAAGTATTCGCTGATTTTGTAAGCGAAGTGATGGTCGAAGACGCTTTGCTCCTCTTTGTCGTAGCGAGAAAAGTGCTAGAGGAAGAGATGAGGGTACGTCTTTCGTCCAAGAATAAAGTCTCTAGATCATCTACCAAAGGTGGGGGCAAAGCATTTGTAGAGACCAATTTATACAAGGTAGTACTTGATCCTGTCTTTGTCGATGGCACCGTAAAGCAAGTGTTGCTATCACCGATTGCATGCAAAAGGATCCTATCAAGTATATTTTCGTATACAGTTTCTACTCGTAGTCTACACATGGAAACTGCTGATGTAAATGGAGTCGTGAAGCATGTCAATGACTACATTTGGAAGAAAGTATATGCGTCAGAGGATTCAGCAGATTGCTATATTTCCACTGATAATTTTCTCCATGCAATTGTTAATCTATACGACGACATCCCAGAAGAAATCATCGCCGAGTTTAAGTACAACGACGATGGTAATGTTGTCGCTTTAATACTATACTGATAAGCTTTGCGAATGACTAGTGCTCATGAATGTACGTAGTGGAGCATCTAAACTCTCTCGACAAGCTACGAGAAGCATCCAATGATGAAAAGGATATCAATAAATGGAAAGAAGAGTACGAATTACAGGGAAATGTCGTCCGACGTCTACATGCAGAGCTAAAACGATTAGAGCGATGGAATGATGACAACCAAAATCGAGCACAGATTATCATTGTAAAGTCAAAGCTCTTCCAGGAAGACCAAACTCTGCAAGATTTAGCTAGGAACATTTCCAGCGCTCAGACGTCTGTAGATGCCAACTGGCACTCATTCCTTCAAGATGGACAGCCTAGCGGTGTCAAGTTAAGTAAGGTGGGTTCTGCTGTCAATGCGCTTTTCAAGTTTGCCTCACGCCTCAAGGCGAAGCACGATCTACACATCAAGGCTGCAAAAGCGCTTGCTAACCCATGGCGAAAGCAGCTTGAAGATTTAAAGCTACGGATGGTCATTCGAATCCAGCGAACGTATCGAGCACGTCGAGAAGCTCGCAAGAAGGGTATGTATGCTCGGGAAGAATTGAGTAGTAGAGCACGTTCGCGGGAACAAGTGCGAAAGAAAGAAATACTTGATGCTCAACGACTTCAAGCTAAACAAGAAGCAGAACAAGCTCGTCATCGTGATCGAATGGTGCGTCAAAGGCTGCAGGAAGAGGAACGGGTTGCATCTCGAGAGCGACAGCAAAAGATACTTTTGAAACAGAGTCGTGAAAAGAAAGTTAGGACACGAGTAAAGTTACATGAGCAATCGCTACAGAGCAACATGCTAAAGTCCTGGAAGTTGTTTGTTCAACTCCAAAAGAAAAAGATACAAGCTCTTTGGCTGTTTTACAAGATAATCCTGAGTAAGTGGAAGAGGGCTCATTGTCAATGGATGATGGAACGAAACGCAGTTCGAGTAATCTATCGGTCCTTCGCAAAGTATCGTGACAGATGTCAGCTACTTCGCATACTGGAGCTAAAAGCACAGCAACGTGACCTAGCACGCAAGTACCTCCGGAAGCTGGAACAACGACGATTTGTAGTGGTATTTAATCAATGGATTGGCTATACGACGAGACAAGTATACTTAAGGAGAAGACTAGGAGAACTGTTATTGCATCGGAAGGCATCATGGTTCCACATGTGGTTCCGTTCTGTAGTGTACTGGAAAGAAAGAAAAGAAGAGAGTGCAATGCTGATTCAATGTGTGTATCGGCAACGGCTTGCAAGAAAGGTGCTTCAGCTACAACGACTTCGCAGGTGTGCAGCTATAGATATACAGCGAGTATATCGTGGAAACCAAGCTCGCCACATTATGGATATTCGGCGAAGACTGTGGCAGCACCAAAGCAAAGAAGTGGAAGTCCTTCGTAATCGAATAAGGCATCGAACAGCTCTTAGGTGTTTGAAAAAGTTATCGCTCTATATGGAAAGAGGTAGTCGTATACGTCGCACGGGAAAGCATTTGTGCAATCTTAAAGCCCATCGGTTCGTTACGAAGTTATCTACACTTGCTATTAAGAGAAAAGCAAGACGTGCTGCAATTGAAAAGCAACGTAACATGGCTGCGACTTGCATCCAGAAACATTTTCGGTGTCATTTGTGTAAGTCTCGATTCCAGCAAGTTCTCAAGGAAAACCGTGCTGCTAAAACAATACAACGAGCCCACCGAGCCTACCAGAATTACAAGTTTGTATTAAAATTTCGTGCACAGCGAGCATCTGCACTGTGCATTCAATGCTTTTGGCGAAAGACGAAGGCGATTCGAGTCGTTCATTCTAGACGAGCACAATACACCCTGGAGCATATGTATAAAGGTGACTATAGTGCCACTCAGAAAGCCATTTATGATGGTAAGTTGTCAATTTTGGATGATTTTGGAAACGGCATGCTGCATTGGGCATGTGCTGGTGGCCACAAACGTGTCGTGAAACTATGTCTGCGTCATGGTATGGATATAAATGCCGTGAACAAGAGAGGAGAAACTCCTTTGCATCTTCTTATCTCTTACACGAATGCCCAAAGTTACAAAGCTGAACAAATCCAAGAGCGTATAAATTTGACTGCTTATATGATTGATCATGGTGCATGGCATGAAGCACCTGATATCGACGGACTGACACCATTGTTGGTTAGCGTCCAGACAGGTTGTGTTGAAGCTGTAGAACTTCTTCTTGATCGATCAGCCAACACGGATGCCAGGTCTTTGGAAAACAAGAGCGCGATCCAAATTGCAATGGATTTCGATCAGCCAGAAGTTTTGAATGTGCTTCTTGCATCAGGATCTTTCCTTTCCGAGAATCACGTGGAAGACATTATGGTATCACTGCATGTATGTGCTAAGCATGGACTGCTGATGTGCTTGTCAGTTCTTCTGGAATACATTATGACCAACCATACCAGCTTCCCATCAAATCCTCTCGAGAAGCTTGATGTAGATGGCTATACACCTATACTATGCGCAGTCTGTAGCGGTCATCTCGATATCACGAAGCTTTTATTGGATCACGGAGTTTGTGTTGATCAGGTAGATTACCATTACGGTCGATCACCATTGCATTATGCCGTTGCGCTTCCATCCAAGGAGCAAAGTTGGCAGCTCATTTCCCTCTTAATCAATTACGATGCCAATCTGAACGCTCAGGATACTAATCGTGACACTCCACTGCATCTAAGTTGCATCGACGATAAGTGGCTTTCGATTACAGAGCTATTAGTACAAAATGGAGCTGCTATTTCATCTAATTATGATGGAGACCAACCAACTCATATTGCAGCAGCTTCAGGTGCTGTGGAAACGCTGAAGCTGCTTATCGCATACGGAGGTGATATCAACCTGAAAAATTACAAAGGACAAACACCTCTTGGTGCTGCTAGGTTCGGGGGTCAAAAGGCAGTAGTCGAGTATATCATGGAGGCATTTGCTGAGGATCCACCTGACATCAAGTCGGATCTTCTATTTGCTAAAGATACGGCTACGAAGAAGGATACAGTAAGAGAAGATAAAGATATAGAGTTAAGCGTGCCTAACGAACTTGGCGAAGAGAGTAAAGATGATGGTCTGCCTGTACGAACGGAAGCCGAGTGGGAGGAAGCTGTTTCAAGAGGGTTCAAAATGGGGACTATTGGACATTGGACACAATACATTGATCGGAGTCGTGGTATTCCATTCTATGTCGGGTTTGAAAAGTACTTGTTCGAGGTTGCAGGTGCGCTGCAACATACGTGGAATACTCCAGTCGAATTCATAGCTGCCCTTGGTAATCGCTGGCAACTCATGAGAGCTGGTGGCCCCAGTGTCGGTCATAAGAAAGTTACGCCACAGATCGACGTAGCGGAGGTAAACGATGCTCGAGATGAAGACACACTGCCTGATAAAAGCCATGAAATGATGTTTTATTACTACAATCGCATCACCGGTGAGATTCGTTCGACAGTACCTCCTGTAAGCTTGGATGAACTCCAGAGGGCGATTCATGAGCTACATCAAAGGAAACAATTGAGAGCGCGTGTACGGCCTAGCTCGAAAGAAGAGGCTGAAGGAGCAAGTAGTGGCTCTCTTATGGAGTACTCGAAATTCTATCAAGATTTTGAGGATGAAGTAAGAGAGGAACGTGCGAACTGGACTTCTGCTATAAAGATCCAACGACATTATCGAGCAAGACGTACATTTGTTCTCGTCCGGTCTTTGCTTGTACAGAATCGATGTGCAATCGATTTACAACGAGCTTTCCGAGGCAGAAAGGCACGTCAGGTAGCAGATTGGAGACGATATGAAATCGCTTGTGCTAGACGTATTCAAGCATTATGGCAAGGGTATGAAGCTCGAAAGAGAGAACGAGAAGGATTGCATGCATCTCGAGTCGAGCAGCGCAAGCGACGACGCGCTTGTGCATTTATACAGCGAGTCTTCCGTGGCTATCGCGGTCGCAAGATGTACTATCGCGAGGCGAGTATCGTGAAACTCGGTCATATGGATTACTTTGCTTGGGAAGCACTTCGGAAACGATCAAATTTCAAGCGTTCATTTCGTATTTGGGACGAGATGGATCCAATACAAGATTTCCCTGGCGTTCTATTCTACTCCCATCAGCTTACGCATGCCTGTACTTGGGACCAACCATCGGAATGGCAAGCGGCAGATCGTAAGGCCTTCGAAGACCGTTGTCAAGTGGCCAAGCTTGGCTATACGACGGCAATGAATAACTCTGCCATTTACCTCCAGAGTTTGTGGAAAACGCGATCGGCTAGAAAAGCATTCAACTTTGTTATGAAAGCCGTGCGGTTGATGCGTACTTGTGAAGAAGATTATTTGGAAGACCCGACTAGTCTGGTCAAGATGGCCAACTACGTCCTATACCTTCACACAATCACGCATGACTACGAGCGAGCACGGCCTCTTTATGCTAAATTGATGAGCGTGATGGTTCATCGTGGACCGGATATACCGTTTATCTTGTTCAGCTATGCCATCTACCTCGCCGTCACCCGTGAAGACGACTTTGATGTTGTTGAAGAGATGATCTATCGAGCGAAAGCAAAGGATCCACATGCAACATGCTTCGAAATGGCGCACGTCGGTTTCTTTAAGCAGTCTCTCTTGCATAATCCAGAGGACTGTGAAAGTCATCTTAACTATGCTGCTTGCATGCAGTGGGTGTATGGTAACTTGGACGAAGCTTCTGAGCATTACGTACGTGCTATATACGCGGACGGTCATCGGGAGGGCGCGATGGATCTGTTCCAAAACCTCTTGTCACAGAAGAAGCTTCTTGATCGACAAGGTATGAAACTTGACGAGATGGATAAAGCGTGGGAATCCAACTATGACGGGTATGAAGTCTTCCGACGATGGCAACTGGAGAAAGCTGCACATGAAGACAAAGTCCGGAGGGAAGAGTTGGAACGAATTCAGTCGGAGCAGGAGCGATGGCAGGCAGCAGTAAAGATCCAAGCTCGATATCGCCGCCGTCGGGCGATGTGGACGATGAATAAGATGAAGAACGAAAGGCAAGTCAGCGTTGCAATGCTAGAGCTCGCCCATGAGAAGAAGGTGTACGACGACATTCAGCAAGTGTTTAACGACATTGCAGCATCCAAACGCTGGTTCGGCTCTAAGAAAAGCACCACACTTAGTCTTCCAATCTCTAAGCTCGAGATCATCTTTGACAAACTCCAGATCTCACCTGATGAAAAGAGCGATACGATCAAAAGATTCCACGCAGAGTACCCTGACTTAAAAAACGTTAATGTGATGGATATCTACCACTTCCTTCATCGTCAAACAAAGGCAGAGGATATAGCGACGACCATCAAATCTTCGCAGAAATAAATTTTAAATGAACACACGATCTTTGAATTCATAAAAAGGTGTACTTATATACTTTACTGCGTAGAAAGAAAAAATGAGATCGAGTTACTCGGTCATCCAAGGCGACTTGCACGCATCTTCACAGGAAGATCGTTTCGCCGGATCTGGATGCAGGAGTGACGACAGGAGGAAGATTGCATGTGGCGATAGCTTCGATGGGAAGAACCAGCCTGGGAAACTCACACTCCGGGTCGATCGCGCACGACCTTTGCCATTCGATGCGTCCCCATCACTGCTCAAACCCAACCCAGCATGCAGCTGCTGTCGATCCGACGTACGTGATGACGAGTATCCATTCAAGGGACTCAGTGGTTTGGGCGTCACGACCGTGCCTTTAGCACTACCTCGTGACGGTGCATGCCTACCCGATGAAGACGCGTTGGACGAGTTGCCGACACGAATAGCTCCGAGCACACCAGAGGAACCTGGAGATGGATAGTAGCCAGAGAGTGCAGACGGCTGGAAAGGTCGATCGGATGTCGGCTCTTCATCCTCGCTTCCAGCATCTTCATCTCGCATCGAGTGACTACCAGGCTTATCCAACTCTTTCACCGTCGACACCGACGTTGTGGTAGTCGCCAATGAACTGGAAGATACCGAAGTAGAAGGTGAAAGCACTCGGAAAGGACCTGGCTCGTACAATTCCTTCACGTACACTAGCTTCCCAGAGTACGCATCCGTCGGAAGCGATCGGATCCATTCGCAAAACTTAAGATACCGAGGACATGTCGTCAACTCTTTCCCGAACGGAAGCGATCCGACGAGTAGACCGTATAGAATAACTCCGATGGACCACATGTCCGACTTGCGACCATCGTATCCGTATCGTGCGTTCTGAAGAACTTCCGGCGCGACGTAGTGCGGAGATCCGACGATCGAGTTCAGTCTACGGAACTGCGCCGGCATCATCAACGACGTCATCTCCTGCGGACTACCACTTGGCGTCTGGTTATCATCTCCAGCATACAATCTCTGTCTGTTCTCGACCAACTCTTCCTGTGTGCTTCCTGTACTCACGGCCGCGATGAAGTGGGCTGAAAGTCCAAAGTCTGCAATCTTAAGCACGTCCAAGTCGCTTAAAAGTAGATTCTCAGGCTTTAGATCGCGATGGACGATGCCGAGGTGGTGGCAGTACAAGACGCCAGAGAGGAGTTGTCGAAAGTATCCACGTGCAACGTCTTCTTCGACTCCGGCATCACCTCGAATACGATCAAAGAGTTCCCCTCCACCAGCTAGTTCGAGGACGAGGAAAATGGTGCTCTTGGAGCCTTGGACGAGCTCCATGACGTCATAGAGCTTGAGTACATTTTCATGTCCGCCGCCTGCGAATTGACCAGACACAGAGTTGCCCGTGAGTTTGTGCATGTGTGCAATCTCGCGATAGATCGTACGTCGAGACTGGAGAAAAGAGAGGTATTTTGCTGGGAGCCGAGGGATCTTGTACAAGGTATCTCCCACGCGAATGTACTCTGCTTCGCCACGTCGTCGGCGTCGACGTCGACGACTCGTCCCGTCTCCAGCAGCATTCGAGGTATCTTGTGCATCATCATCTCGTTTCGTTTCTTCCCTCCCACCAGATATCAAAGGATCATCCCATCGTCGAGTATTAGGTATGGTGTTCGAACCGGACCTGCTTTCATGGCCTGAATGACTCTTCTCCATGTCATCTCCGTCGTCGGAATGGTCGTCGGATATATCTTCATCGCTATCTTCTTCCTCCAGATCTGAGTCTGGATTCTCCCCTTCCGACTGCTGTCGACCGGATAAAGAAGCGTCTGCCTCGGCAGATTCCATCGGCCATAGCGCGACGCACATTTCAAGCGTCA
Organism: Salisapilia sapeloensis; assembly: GCA_023334545.1. Lineage (NCBI taxonomy): Eukaryota > Oomycota > Peronosporomycetes > Peronosporales > Salisapiliaceae > Salisapilia > Salisapilia sapeloensis. The sequence goes on from JAADVB010000066.1 coordinate 72,932, forward strand.
ATTCGCGCAACGCCGTCTTCTGCTGCGCGGTCTTTTGACCTCGACCGTCGACGTAGCAGGCTACGAGGTCCCGACGGTTGGGTAGACGCACCCAGTAGACGTTATCCAGCGTCAATGCTCGTAAGTTTGGGCCCATGATGGGAGAGCCGGATTTAATGATCTCGGCACGACGTAAAGCCGCGACGGGGGTGAGCTTGTAGCCGACGGGATTCAGGATCTTGACCGCGACAGGCTGTCCGGATGCGTCTGCGGCCTCGTAGACGACGCCGGCGAGTCCGCCGCCGAGGTAATTGTCTAATGAATAGCGTACGGAGCGATGTGGACCGTCGCCGACGCAAAGGTTTTGGCCGTCAAAGGAAGAGAGCATGACCGGACCGATGTTCGTCTCGCTCAGTGGCATGTACTTGCCTTTCATGAGCGCTAAATCGGCCATGATGTGTTGACGAAGCGCAGAGCAAGTCGCTTAAGCAGAGCAGTTTCGAAAAATGTACGACAAGAAAAAAGCACGTCTGGTGCTTGTACGATGATAAGGATGACAACTTCCCCTTGACTGCGAAGATAAATTTGAGCGCAGGCGTGTATATCTTGCTACTCGCTGCCTTCGGTTCGATCGAGTCGAGTCCCTCTACCAGCTCCAGTACACGGCTTTTCGAGGAATAAGTTTATGGGTAATTGCAGCGAAAATTATCCAGTGCCCATATACTGAACACAAGTGAACAGTGCGTGAGCTATGAGGAGGCTGTGAGCTAATTTCGACCCAATTCCTTCCCAATTCGCCGGTAATAGTTCAAGGACCAATGCGGCTGATACGAAGGAAGAAGGACCACGAGCTCGACCAGAGGTGTCAACGTGGATCCCTCTGCCTTGGACTCAGATAGATGGTCGATTTTGATACATGTGCATAGTATCCTACGTACTTTCTACCTAGACGATGGGAATCCAGTCGATCCAACTTTCTGTGACACATCCAATAGGAGTAGAGGAAGATAGAGTCTGCATACTAATCGTCGATGATGGCAGGACACCTCACGGATCAACATGTAATATTTCTACGAAAATCAGTTGATAGGAAATGTGGGAGAAAGTATACTGATAGAATGCAAAGTACCTACTAGAATGGAACATGGAACGACATGAAAGACATCAAGTGAACGGTAAAAGGTGTACAGTGTATTTGGTCAAAAGAGCTTTTCGTAAAATGGCAGTTAAGCACAAAACGATAGGAAATTGTCAATGCGAATCGACATGGTCTATGCTTGTCTAGCAGCTATCTGACGCTTATTCCTTGTTGAGACCCTTGGACTCGTTGATACGGTTCTTGGTCAACGTAGCGAATCCACGGCGGTGGGCTCTGTAGTCAGCTCCAACCTCGTCTTGGTGGTGGAAAGCATTGTTGCGGTCCGCCTTGGAGATCGTAACTTCCGGGTGCGCAAGGAGCTGACGGCCGCACTGGAAAATGCAGAGACCAGAGGCAATAGCGCAAGTCACAATGACTGGGTAGGTACCAGCGTCACCCAACCAACGCTTGGCAGTGCTCTTCGCGGCGTGTGCGGCAACCATTGTAGATGTGAGAGAGTGTGTTGGACGATCGAAGGGAGATTACGAAATGAGCGGTGTGGAGGACGCTGGCTTCAGCCACTCAGAACCCGTTAATTGCGCACTTCAGGACTACGACGACTTGTCGATCGATTTTCATTGGTGCACGTCGCTTCACAGACGAAAAGTTGTGACGGAATGAGGTGTCCGCGCAAACTAGAAAATCTGATGCGCTACGTCTTCAGGTCTTGTCAGACTTATTGAAGATAAAGTATAGCTGCAAAGAATCAGATTTCGTCGAGGTTGAGGACGCGAACGACGTAGCAAGCGTGACCAAGATTTCGACTTTCAAATTAGGTTGAGGATTTCATGGTGCATAATTGCATTGCCGCTAGACGCTTGCTGTCTCCAATACATCATGCTAATAAATATTTGTACATGAGTTCAAGAAGTCATAGTCGAGTTACTTTTGAATGTACTTTGTATTGAGCTTATTCTACCAGAATTTCGAAATGTCAACGGTGTGCATCATCGTCATGAGTAGCAAGCTTAGCAGAGGAGAGCAGCACCAAAGGCGAACAGGGCAGCGCCTGCTGCCAAAGAAGTCGTCACCCCAGAGTCCGAACCAGAACCTGAGGTCGAGGTTGAGCCCGATGCCGAACTATCACTTCCACTTCCACTGCCCGCCCAGGTAGGGCAAACCTCCTCCATTGGCTCCAGTAAGTCGGTTTTCACGCTCATCATCGCACCTTCACCTGCATCAATAGTGCAGCTCTCGTCGGTGGACGTGTGTTCGGTCAAATTACCGTAAATGTACTGGCAGGCAGTTTTATCACAAATCTCCGTCGGTAAACTCGTTACATCTAAGGCTTCCTCGCCAACAGCTTCAGCGCAGGCCGTAAAGTGCGTTTCATTACCAACATATTCGTTCACTTTATCAGGACACTTGTCGGCATCGATCGATGTGGTCACGCAGGCGAGTCCAACGATGGAGAGGATGGCAACGGTCTTCATTATCTGTTGAGGGTTGAAAAGGTACTAGTTGCTTGGTGACTGTCGGTGCAGATTGGAAAATGATCCTATTTGAGTAGTTCCAAAAGCACTTGATATTCTTGTCTTGAAACTCTGCCATAAGATGAAACTTCCCGTAGGCAATATTTCCATACTCTAGTATAAAATCGTCCGTTTCCATTCCAAACAAGCAGCATCCCAGACAAGAAATCATTTCTCATGGAAAGCTAAAAATGCATGGCAATGATCGTTTCATGTCGCTAATCTACTTGAACGTATCGAGAGAACGAGAGACGTATACGCGCAAAAAGTATTAGTGAAAATGAAACGAATCTGATTCGTTTTGAAACTTGCTTACCGGACTAGAACAAAGCACATGCAGCTACTAGAACCGCAGCGACATAGCAATTGAAAGCAATTGCGTTTGCACTTGATCCAGAGGTGCCAGACTCGTCATTAATCACGTGATGGACATTATTGGTATCGCCAGTGCTCGATTTGGATGGAGGGTCACTACTCGAGCCACTACCGTTCGAATCAGCACTCGGCTCGGATAGAGAGCCTATGCTCGGTTCACCACCGTCCGCATCGCTGTTAGAGGTCGATAGAGAGCCTCTCGCTGATATAATACCATCTGCGCCGGCACTTGAATCAGTCAGAAGGCCATTAGCCGGTCCACTGCCGTTCGCACTTGCAGACACCCAATCCCATGCTTTTGGTGATGCTTGGCTTGAAGTAGTGGATCCAACACCCATTTCCGCGTCAGCAGCTACGCTTTCATCATTAAATCCAAGCAGGTCATTAAAGTCGGCCACCACATCGTCCAAGTTGGAATGTTTAGTTGGACCATTACCGTCAACTTTTGGTTGTGTCGTGTCCGTCGTGAACGGGCCAGCAGTGTGGTCTATGCCCCCAAAGTCTGAAGTCACGCTGTTCTTGCCGTCTCCACTACTGTCAGGTGCCTTTCGAGGAGACGGGGCAGGTGAAGGTGTTTCATCCTCATCGTCGTTGTCGTCGTCTTCTGATGGAGCACTCATAGAAGGTGTTGTACCATCGATATCATCTTTATCCTGCGCTTCACCAGCATCGTCGGTTTTACCGTTGTCTTGGTCATTGCCGTCGTTACTGGCAGGATCACCGTCGGATGGTGTAGCTTCATTTTTGTCATTTTTATTCTGCTCTTTAGTAGCAACGTCGGTATTGCCATCATCTTCGCCATTGCCGTTTCCATTGTCTTCATCATTCGCAGGAGTGTCGTCGGATGGTGTTGCATCATCAGTAGCAGCCTCATCCTGCGCTACAGTAGCATCATCGGTATTGCCATTACCTTTGCTACTGTTATTCCCATCGTCAGTGTCGCTGCCATTAACAGGGGCACCGTCAGATGGTGCTGCGCTATTCGTAGCATCTTCATCCTGCTCTTTAGTAGCTTCGATGGCATTTTTATCGTCCTGGTTGTTGGTATTTTCATGACCATTGTCGTCATCTTCAGCAGGAGCTCCAGCAGATGATGCTCCGCCATCGACAGCATTTCCGTCATGCGTTTCCGTGTCTTTGTCGATATTTTCGTTGTATTGGTTACTGTCATTGTCTTGGTTGTCGCCATTGCCATTTCCTTGGCCATTGCCATGGTCATCAATAGGACCATTAGGCAGTGCTGCACCATTCGTACCATCTTCACCCTGAATTTCAGTAGCGTCGGATGGAGGCGCACCGTCGCTATCGTTAGTATTATTCGCATAATTATCCTTGGGTGTTGGCGAGCCATGGCTTTCGTCAGCGTTATCCGTGTTAGCGTTTTCACTATCTGCAGGAGTGTCGCCTTCTGTGGGGTTAACGTCGTCAGCCGGAGCCGGTGTTCCTTCTTGCGTAGCGGTGTCTTCGTTTGTAGGACTAACAGTGCCCGGTTCAAAGCATGCATTGGAAATTTGGTCAATGATCTGTGTCTTGATGTCCACGCCAGCCTTGACACACTGCTTGATATTCATACCATTGGCTACATTGACCAGCGTCGTGCATGCAGGCGTCGCACATATTCTATCAAAATCGGTGGCAGGCGGAGGCAGCATCCTCCATAAATCATACCCAGTAGCGTCACGACACGCATTGATATCTGCGTCATGAGATAGTAATTGGTCAAGCAAAGATTGATCTTCGCAGTGGTCATCAGCGTACACGCTATCAGTGATTAACGCCACAATTATAATCAAGACCTTCATCTACAAGCTGTTGCAAGAGTAGTCGAAAAGGAATAATGAAGATATGAATCAAATAAAGGAGAAAAATTCCCGCTGCAAGTAAAGGTCTCGCTCATGGTCATGTAAGGCTGATGAGCTGTATTTGGTCACATATGAGGTGGTTGTCGTCACTTTTGACATGGCATACGTTTGAGCCACGTATCTGGTAGTCATATGCCTGAGTAGAGACGAAGCACTTTAGTCTAGCAAGCTACATCACAAGATAATAGAAGCTTTTGATCCATTCCTTTCCTTGTTACCTCGAAGCATCTAAGGTAGTACATGCACACCGTTTGACGATGTAACGGGACGACTTTGTTACAGCCGATAGTAGTGAATCCGTGCTTGAGCAGTGTCGTAGGCACATTTATTGCGCCGATTAAGGAATGTATCCTGCCCGGCTGGGCTGCAGCTATATTTATCCAATCGACTGTTGTCCATGGAGACTTCCGTACCATCGTTCAAGGCCTTCCAGTCTGACATCTTTCAGTCTTCTGGACGAAGACAGGAATGCAGTATCGAATGGTGTGATCGAGAGTCGGCCGCTAGTAGTCACTAGCTCCTTTGAAAGGTCGCTCGACGC